>JAHKKF010513081.1:25737-44291 GCA_019740295.1 Labeo calbasu
ATTTGGACATCTTCATCCTGTTCAAAAGTTTTCACCCCCCGGCTCTTAATGCATCGTGTTTCCTTCTGGAGCATCAGTGAATGTTTGAACCTTTTTTATTAGTTGTGTTTGAGTTCTCAGAGTGAAAACATGGATTTCAAAATCATACAGTCACTGCTGGAAATAGTTCAAATATGCAAAAGATGCTGGAAAACAGAAGAATCCGCAGGACCTGAAGAACAGTGCTCAGTTTAACTGTTCATGAACAACCATCACAAAAACAAAAATACAGTTGTAGATCATCCGGGTATATGCACACAGTATTAAGAACCAAGGGTTCCTAAACTTTTGCAGGGGGTTATTTTAAGAATTTCAGTTACTTATTTTTGTCTTGTGGACTATATGTAAACATCTTTTTATGAAAATATCACACTCAGGACAGTACTAAATAAAAAAATAACATACAATTTGTATGATCGCTCTTAATTTGTAAAAATTTAATAGGTGCCCTTTAAGAATCTTTAACATCCATGGAACCATTCCATTGCAAAATGTTGTTTATTTTGGCAACATTCTTCACATGATTCTTTTAAGAACTATTCACTGAAAGGTTCTTTCTCGAAATAGTTCTTTTATGGCATTACTTCAAAACCCCCCCTTTTGAAATTTAGGAGTTTGCACGTTTTACACCCCTGCTAGTCGAGCACCCGACCATGAAAACTCTGCAAGACTAAAATGACCCATAACTTATGAACGGGCCCTTACTTGCAAGCCTCATTTCCACTCATTTTAGTCTTGGTGCACTCAAAGCAGGTCGTCACCGCTGAGTCCTATGATCTCTGTCCAAACAACACCGGCTGGTAACGCAGCGGATCAGAGCCATTTGCATGCCAGAGCGGGATAGATGAGGGGGACTGCAGCGATGAACAGACGTCATTTTCTGCTAACTAATCAAATGATTCAGAACAGTATGCTGCATCACTCTGGTACCTGCTTCCTGTTCCACATCTAAAGGCATCAACTACACTGACAGCACAGAAAAATTCATGTGTGTCTTCCTCTTTTCTCAAGGCACTGACAGCATGGGTAGCAAGTTTCTCTATGAGTCCATGTTGCTCCGACTGTGTTTCTAAAAATACATAAGAAAGTCCCTGAATTTTGATAGGTTTGCATTATTTGAAGGCATACAATGGATTAAATGAAATCCCTTTTGTTACACTGTTTATTCCAGTGAGTATTTCTAAAAAGGGCTATTATCAATAAAAAAAATTTTCATGTAACAGCAAAAATATCAATCAATGGCATATCTAAATACCATATTGCTTTGGTGAACACAAAATGGAATATACAGTATAAATCTGGTCACATCTAATTACCATCTGCACGAAAGACAAGTGTTGATTATGTGTCACAAATTAAGTGGAAACTTCGAGTATTAAGCAATATAGCACAAATGTGATATATGGTCTGGCTAAACGAAAGCTTAGCAAGTCAGCTGAGAATCACACCTCTCCATGGCAATGATCCAGAGTGCCTGTTATGGTGTGAACAAGTTTTCTCTCTCTCACGGGAGACATCTCAAGGAGCAGATGAACTCTTGTGTCATGATGAACATCTGTGTCTTTAACCATTCTGACGTCCCATATACATAAATGCCATGTTTTTTGTGAACATACCTGTTTAGTTCTTCCTCGCAGTCAGGACATGCCCATATGCTGCGTAATCCTGCCAGACTGTTGATTGGCTCGGTTGTCCCTCAGAATGATGTAATGCTCAGGGGAAGGATGGCTAGTGCTGCTCACTAAGGCTCAGTGAGACTGATCGGCGTTCAGCAGAAGGTCCCACTTGATTAGCAAAACCGAATACCTTACAAGGAAAAGCACGAAAAATAAAAGAAATTACAAATTCTTCGGGATAATGCGAAACATAAATAAATAAATAAATAAATAAAATTCACTTGCCGCTTCATCTTCTCCTTTAATATGCGTGTATCGCAGAAATCCAAACCTGTTTAACTTAACATAAACAAAGCTAGTCTACTATATCATATCATGTTTGAAATGCCTAATTTAACATTTAAAAACTTCCGAGCGAGATATATGTCAACATGTTTCTGTGTCTCAAGCAGGCTGCTGCACGCAGTTGTTTCTTTCCTGAACAAATCTTTTAAGTAAATGAATCGTGAACAAAAACCAAAAATGTTAGCTCTTTTTTGTTAGTAATTGCAAGATGTCTCTTAATCAGTAAATTTGTACACATACAAATTTAGACTTGTTTTGGTCGTGAACGACTCTTTCCTAAAAGAATCGCTTGAGTGAATCATTTAAATGACTCATTAATGCCTTAAGTCACTTGTCGCCACCTATTGGCGTAATGATGTAACTTGCAGAGACGGTCAGTGAAAAGATCTGAACGAATCTTTTAGTGAATGGATACAAAAGACAATCAATGAGATTAAAAGTCTTTATTTTACATAAACAATGTAATAAAAAGTCAGATTTGCTATAGACTATAGAAACTATAAATGGAATAGCCTACATGCAAAAATAGGCCTTTAATTTAGTTTTATTAATCACACTTATGGTTTAAAGCCAGTCTATACAGATCAAAAGTTTACATACACCTTGCAGAATCTACAAAATGTTAATTATTTTACCAAAATAATACTCATATGCAACTATTACAGAAGGTTCAAATGCTCACTGATGCTCCAGAAGGAAAAATGACACACTGAGAGCCAGGGGGTGAAAACTTGAATTTGAAGATCAGGGTAAGTTTAACTTATTTTTGTGTTTTAGAAAAAAATGCATCTACTTTAGCTTTTGAAGGGCAGTACTAAGCGAAAAAATATGATATTTAGGCAAAATAAGAAAAATCTACACATCTTCATTCTGTTCAAAAGTTTACACCCCCGGCTCTTAATGCATCACTTTTCTTTCTAAATCATCAGTTAATGTTTGAATCTTCTGTAATAGTTGCATATGCTAAAAAACCAAAGAATTTCTGAAGAACATCAGGAAGTTTAACTGTTCAGGACAAACAAGGGATTCATGAACAACTCTCACTAAACCAAAAAAACCAACAACAACAATAAAAAAAAGTCAATCAAGTCTATGTAAATTTTTGAACAGGGTCATTTTTATAACTTCAGCTTATATTTTCTTCTTGTGGACTATATGTATATAATATATAACAATAAAAATAAAATATAACAATAAAATTGCTCTTTTTTTTGTTAAAATAATTAACATTTAGCAGATTCTGCAAGGTGTACGTAAACTTTTGAGCTCAACTGTACCTAATTCTATCCTAATATAGATACAGGAACAGATAATTTTGTTATTGTAACACATATAGATATATGGCTTCGCTCCATACTTCCATGTTGATGACTACTAAAACACTCCACAACCCCGAAGTTTACACCAGATTGACTGTGTATAAACAAGAGAGTATGGTCGGCCCTGTCTGTCAGAGGCACTTTGTAATGAAGTATGGTAAGAGATTTAAAATTCATTTAAAATTTAAGTGATTCACCACTAAGAGAAGTTTTCAAACAAACAACTGCCCAGTGGTATTACGCCCTAAGATGTTTTATCTGTGAAAGAGAAATCAATAAAGCCTCTTAAGTTAATGTGTAATATTTCATTTCAGAAGCTGTCCATAGTTATAAGTTCAGGTCCATTAAGTTATAAAAGAATAATGGATTTATGCTGAAGTGTTGCTGTTGGGTCGAGGTTGCAGCCCAAACAGTGGAGGGAATATCAAATAGTGCTCACAAATGGCTTATTTCTGGAAACATGCCCAGGCATTGCTCAATGAGCTAGACATACCTGAGTGACAACCTGCTGAAATAATACTCTGAACCATTGTGTTTGCAGGGCCAGCTTTAGTGGGGCGAGAAGTGGGAATGATTTTAGGGGCCTGCAATTTCACATAAAAATTCTAAATTGTATTTTTTTTTAGAAAGGCGAGAGAAACCAAAGCATTGTACAGAATACATATATATATATATATATATATATATAAATTAGGGGTCCGGAAGATTTTTTTTTTTTTTTTTCAGAAACAATTTAAAAAATCTTACCAACCCAAACTTTTGAACAGAAGTGTATAAACAATAAATTATACATGAAAATGAAATTTAAACGTTGAAAAAGCAGATAGGATAAAAATAAAGTCTGTTTCTCCAAAATAAATGAGTTAAACAGCAACAAGGACGGTTACTTTGGCCTTTTAAAAGTGATAAACGTGTTAAGTTAAGAAAATATAACTTACAACTCAAAAGCTGTTTTTTCCCCTTTCATCATAATGTCAACTCACAGGTTATTTAAAATGCCAGAGGACTTCGTTATGTGATAACTCAGACCTTTACAATGCAGTTCTTAGGTTTAAGATGCTAAATCCTAAATATAAACAGAATCACCAGGCCTAACTGAAAATGAAAGAGCAGAAAGTCTGTCTGAAAGGCCCAGCCAATCAGCGCAGAGCTAGTGGGTGTTCGCACCTGCCTAATTAATTTCCACACCAAAGGTTTCCATTGTGTGTCTGCGCAAAGCCGGACTGACCTGATACAGCTGTCCTTGTCCATTAGAAATTGTGTTTCGCGGGACATATGGTAGGATGGTGGGATGGGTGTATGTGAAGTGTGTGAAGATGGAGGTGCTGTTGACAGTCACCGCGGTGCGCTACCTGGCCCACTTCCACTCCATAAATTTAAATGAATGAATCATGCTGGCGACATATGCTCCAGTGATTCTTCATGTGCCAGAAGCCTGCAGGTCCGGTACTCCTGTAGCCCAGTAGTAATTCCACAATCTGTTCCTCTCCGGTCTCAGGAGGAAACCCCTCTATCCTCCCTCTGAAAAAAAGCTGGTGTTAAGAGAACATAGAGAAAGTGAAGACTTTATTAACTAATATATCTTAAACCATCCCATCTTTTTGGAATGGTCTGCCTTTTTACTTAAATGATTGTCCTTCAATGCTTGTTTTTTGTATGCGATAAATATTTCAATTTTTTTTTAATCATTTCATTTCTATATTTGTGCATTCCTTTTCTGTATAAAATAAAATGTGTGACACTTCACAATGTTTTATTTATAAACATTTGTTAACCTAAGCTAACAATGCTAAATTCTTCGAAAGCATTTATTAATCTTGGTTAATGTTAGTTTCAACATTTGCTAATACATTATTAAAAGTTGTATCTGTTAATACTAAAGGAGTAGTTCACTTCCAAAATGTAATTTAAATGCAGCTTCAAAGGGCTCTAAATGATCCCAGTCATGGAGTAAGGGTCTTAGCAAAACGATCCGTCTTTTTCTAAAGAAAAAAAAAAATTATATACTTTTTAACCTCAAATGCTCATTTTGTCTAGCTCTGTGATGCGCATGCATACTCTGTGTAATCCGGGTCAAGACAGTTAGGGTATGTTGAAAAAACATTTTTCCTCCAACTTCAAAAATCGCTGTTTTACCTTTTTTGACCTTCTTTGCATTTTCACTTTGTAAACACTGGGTTGGTAGCTCTGCAGCGATGTAGGATGATTTTAAAGTTGGAGGAGAAAATTAGATATAAATGAGAAAATGAGAAATGGAAAAATGAGATAACATATCCTAACTGTATTGACCCAGAGTTCACCTGTGCATCGCAGAGCTAGACAAGAAGAGCATTTGAGGTTAAAAAGTATATAAATGTTTTATTTTTATTTATTTTTTTAGAAAATGACCGATCGTTTCACCCTTTGAAGCTGCATTTAAACTGCATTTTGGACATTCAAACTCATGGGTGCCAATGAAGTCCACTATATGGAGATAATTCCTGAAATGTAACAAATGCATTGCTAATTGTTAGTTAATGTTAGTTAACGCATTAACCAACGTTACATAATGGGGCATTATTGTAAAGTGTTACCAAAATAAGTATACGCATGTAAATAGGTACTTTATATCCTTACTTTTTTGTTTTACATTTACTAGGGCTGGGTTTTGAAACAAATTTCCTAATTCGATTTGAATCTGCTTTACGAGCTTGTGATTCGATTCCGATTTTATTTTTAATTCAGTCCAATTCATTACTGATTATTTTGTACAAATATTAAGCAACACGTTCCTCTTTAGAGTTAATTATTGTATCTAGCTGACTAAAAAGTTAAGGTCACCGAAAATGGTTTTTTTTTTCTGAGGTAAATGTGACGTTACGTGACATAATGTTTACAAGCTGTTATATTTAGTCCTATGTTTTCCCGCAGTTGAAACACTGATTAAGCGATTACATGAGACACGATACAGATTTTGGTAAGCTGTTCTCTTCATTTTAACATACCTTCGGATGTTCATTTATGTTTAGTTCGTGCTGTAACTGGTTAAAGCAGAGGAGACAATCAGACGATCAGTGTTGCCAAATCTGTGGTTTTCCCGCCGATTTGGGCTACTTTAACACTGTTGCCATGGGTTGTTTTTTATGTCTGTGGGTTAAAGCGACCCCATTAAGGTGATACTTAGCTCCTGGAATGCTAATATTACCTGGGGAATCCCACCAAAAAATCTGTATTTTACTCCCACAGAACTTATTTTTTAACACCTCCTGAAACGCATTTGGGCTAGTTATAAGCAGCAGTTTTTTGTTGTGAAACCCGGCAACCCTGAGCTGCCGCTTCTCTTGCACTGTGATCTGTCACTCCACATTAAATAGCGCCAAAAAGGTATTTATTCTTTAAATATTGTAATAAAACAGAATTTAAAAACTGAGATATTGTTTCATAGCAAAGGTAACAAAGCAAAAAGCCTTTTGAGATTTATTGGATGTGAGGCAAGCTAACTGAAAAAGGCTAGACTAATCGATTTTTGGGAATTAAGAATTAATATTGTTTTGTAAAAATGAAACTGATATTTTTTTTACCCAGCCCTAACATTTACATTATAAATTAAAACATTTATTATCTCAATTGTAATATGTGGGAAAGAACTTTGTATTAAGAAAATAATAATACTTTATATAAATTATAGAAATAAATTTATATAAAACAATTTTTTCATTTTGCTTCAGTTCATTTTTGTGTGCAAAAATAAAAAGTAGAAAATAAAATAAAATAAAACTCTTGCTTCTTGGTGCCAAACCACAGTTTTTTTCCCTTTCCAATAATGAGATTTTTTCTCATTATTTGCTGCAAGCCTGCGTCCCCTAAAGCCATTTCCTTCTGTGATATTAACTCATCCTGGGCAAAAGTAACTGAGTGGATACGAGAGGAACACAAATTGGCCTTTGCCTCGGGCAAGGCTTTTTCCCAAGATGGTTGAATAACAGGGACATGCAGTACAGAACTGCCCGGTGCAGAACCCGGTGCCGCTCGAACAGCCCATCTCAACCCGGAGAGAGCCGCTTCTGCCAAAAATCAGTGATGAGCTGCCGCCCATCTCTGCCAGAGAACACTCTTGCAGTACGGCAGGTCCGTGCCCAAAGCTGATGTAATGGTGCCACTTCCACAGATGGCTCTGTAACTCTATGCCACGTTAGCAGCTCCCCTCGCTCCCTGTGCTTGGTCTCTCAGAGCACCTGCAGCTTGTTAATGATGAGACTAGATCTGTAAAAGAACAAAAGTCTTCGGCACTGGAAGACAGGTGGAGTCTTTTATATGTGCTTTATTCTACAGGGATGAAATGTTATGATGCACTAAACGGTCCCGAGTGAGACAGGGAGACGGCAGGAAACAGCAAAGCCGCTACACCAGACAACAGGTGCACGTCTGTGTAGAGAGACAGCTATATCCTTCTGGATTGTGTGAACAGACAGAGTTAAGTAGAACAGCAGAGACAGACTATAAAATGCTGACCAGGCATGCATAAGTTTACTTCTTACAGTCGTAACGGCTCAGTGTGAGTTTTGGAATGCTGTATAAGGGTGCTTTATATGGCATCCAAAAAATACACATAATAAAGTGATTAACTTTTACTTAACTTAACATGCATAAACTATAAATTGAAGAATTACATTTAAAATTACAAACCTGACCATCAGGAATTCTTATTTACATGAGGTCAGGGAATAGCCAAATAGTCATAAATCTACACATAGCAGAAGCCAAACACCAAAGTGTAGCTGTAAACTGCTAAAAATGTCTAGATTCAGTTTACTGAACAGAAAGTTTGTGTGCCTGTCAATGAGAATTTCATGTTACTGCTAAAGTAAAAAAAAAGCATGATTAACAAACATTGTTAAAATATGAAATTGTAAAAGTAATAGCGAAAAAAAAGGAATTTAAATTATAATGCTGTTTCAGGCCTAAAAAAAATATATTGAAAAGTGTGCTATATTTCTGTATAGTAAATGCTGTTTTTATAGAATTTTATATAATACAGTGGAGCTTGAAAGTTTACATACACCTTGTATGTTATTTTACTAAAATAAGAGGGATCATACAAAATGCATGTTATTTTTTTATTTAGTGCTGACCTGAGTAAGATATTTCACATAAAATACGTTTGCATATAGTCCAAAAGAGAAACAAATAGTTGAATTTATAAAAATGACCCTTTTCAAAAGTTTACATGCACTCGGTTCTTAACACTGTGTTGTTACCTGAATGATCCAAGGCTGTGTGTTCTGAACAGTTAAACTCCGCTGTTCTTCAGAAAAATCTCAGCATTCTTGTGTATTTGAACCCTTTCCAACAATAACAATATGATTTTGAGATCCAACTTTTTACACTGAGGACAACTGAGGGGCTCATATGCAACTACTACAGAAGGTTCAAATGCTCACTGATGCTCCAGAAGGAAAAATGATGCATTAAGGGCTAGGGGGTGAAAACTTTTGAACAGAATAAAGAAAATTTCTTATTTTGCTTAAATATCATTTTTCCCCAATTTAGTACTGCCCTTTAGGGAAAGGATTCAAATACACAAAAATACTGAAAAACCAAAGAATCTGTGGGACCTGAAGGATTTTTCTGAAGAACAGCAGGCAGTTTAACAGTTCAGGACAAACAAAAGGCTAATGAACAACTATCAAAAAAAAGAAAAACACACAGGTGTATTTAAACTTTTGAACAGGGTCATTTTTATAAATTCAAATATTATTTTCTTGTGTGGACTATATGTGAACGTCTTTTATGTGAAATATCTTATTCAGGATAGTACTAAATAAAAAAAATAACATGCATTTTGTATGATCCCTCTTTTTTGATAAAATAATCAACATTTTGCAGATTCTGCAAGGTGTATGTAAACTTTTGACCTCAACTGTATATACAAATTATTCATTCTTTTTTTATTTATTTATGGCTTAAGAATCCAAACACTTTCATGCATAAAAAGACACTGTACACTGCCCTTTAAAAGTTTGGAAACACCCCTGGCAAAGTGTGGTTTTGGATGATATCAGTATAAATCCTTATCATTTTTTGGTGCAAATACATTAAAGTAACTTGACATTATCATTGAAGACCAGCAATAATAATTTTCATTATGATTACATAGTAATGGAAATATATACATGTCAAAGTCAGACATGACAGGTTTTTAAAAGATTTTTGGGTCAGCATACCTTAATAGCTTCAACAACTGATTGCCAATTAAGTTTAGAATATAATGAATTTAAGTCCAGATTATGCAGAGCTGTAATAGCTGCTAATGGTAGATATTTTGATTAAACTGTTTATGCAATAAAATGTGTTTTCGTAGTTTATGTTGTCCCATATCAGTGCAAAATTATCACAAATTAAAAAGGACTTGTGTCAATATTGTCCAAAACCCCACTTTTCTAGGGCGTTTCCAAACATTTGGAGGGTAGTGTATGTATAAAACTCTCTTACATGTTATTTAAAATGATGAACATAGCTTGATTGTCATTTAAATAAAATAAACAGTTTAAAAATATATTGCTTATTATGTCTACATTTTATATGTGGGAAAGCACCCGGTAAAAAATTATGGATAAAACATTAGTTAATGTATTAACTATCATGAACGAACAATGAACAATACATTTATTACACTATTTATTAATCTTTGTTATTGCTAGTTAATAAACATACAGTCGTTCATTGTTTGTTCATGTTAGCTCACAGTACAATAACTAATGTTAACAAACACACACTATGATTTTATTAATGCATTAGTAAATGCTGAAATTAACATTAACTACGATTAATAAATGCTGTAGAAGCATTGTTCGTATTAACTAATGTAGTTGAACCTTAATGTAAAGTGTCACCAACATGGATATAATAAACTAGAATATTTTAAAATATTAAATTGAATCGAAAATTAAATGATTAAATCACAGTTCAAATTCCTGCGAAATAACGGCTTCTGTTCTTTTGTTGTACACCTCATGCTTTAAGAAACATTGAAACAACCAGTCATACCTGTACAAATAAAGTGACTGAAATAAAAGAGGGGGAAGAAAGAGCCTGAAATAGAGTATGAGAGAGGTGTGTAGGTATATCAGATTATTGCTGTGTCCTTGTCCCCTCCCACATACACAAGCAAACACTCGCTCTTTTCAGCCAGGCACCTTTTCAGCAAAGAGGTCCGCATAAAAAAAGAAATGAAAGTTAGCTGATGCATTGGCCCTTTCCATCAGCATTTGCCACTTGAGATCAAAGCCCCTGCGGCCATGCTCTCTTTCTCCTTTTTCCTCTCGCTCTCCCTCCTGTGTGGGTGTGTGTGTGATGTTCATTACCACCCCGGGCCTTGCCCATGCACTTCAGCCAGACAGATCTGCTTTCTGGTACGAGCTGAAAGCTTCAAATTCACTTCTCAAGATCAAAGCAGGGAGAACCAGGGCTAGCATGTCAGAAAACTGAACTAACAAACTACTGGTGTGCTAAGAGCAGTGTGGACAGGCCTACCTGGATTCAGCCTGAATGTTGTTTCACAGAGTGTCTGTTTCTTCATCCTGGCTGCTCAAAGCTGGATGTACAGTAAGATGAGAAGTGATGTCACTTTCCAACTCCAGAAATGTGTTCTGGTAAACATCAAACATAATAAGATGGATGGTTATGGAGCTGTATCAGATGTAAAGCAACATTTTCCTTATTTTACCAAAGCAATCTGTTCTGACAGGCTTTTAGCATATGGTAATGCTCAACGTTTAAAGTTTTTCAAAAACAACAGTCTTCTTTTGTGATATAGGCTCCAACTTTCGTTCTTCTCTGCTCCTATAAAAACAGAACTCCTAAATGCTCTCTTTAGACATGATTTAATGTTTAGCCTACAGCCATTGTTAAAGTCAGAGTATCACATCACAACTGAACCCTTCTGCAACTTCTCAGACGGTACAACAGACTATAGTGAGAAGGTAGCCTCTCCAGGGCATTGAGACAGCTGTGTGGGCCTGGAAAATGCAGAGAAGCCTCACGCAGGGGCAGATACAGATAGCCTTGTGTGGCACAATAATTAATCAGACAGCAAGCTAACGCTAACAAGTAATGCATCAGTGTGGTGGAGACCTGGATTATGGATGATGGGGAGAGAAGGCTGCTCTGGATGAGACAGATCTGGTGCACCTGGGCAGAAAATCACATGTGCTGCTCCCCGACGCCAGGCCCATGAATCACCTCCGCACTGAATGAGGACTGCACTGCTTCCATGTCATTTCATCTCAGCCAAGCGACACACACACAGTCCGCAGACTTGCTAATGTGGGATACGTGTCGAGGAAAAAAAAAGACACTTTTGTTTTCTTGTTCTTAGCTGCTTTGTAAATAGGTTATAATTTTTCACTTTTAAAAAGGGAAGTCCAACCAATCATTGTTTGTATCAAATAAATAAATAAATAAATAAATAATTACTATTATTATTACAAATACATTTTAATTTAAGGTTGTATAAGAAATTACTTAAAAATAAATACCTTGTAAAATATTTGATACGGATAATTGAATGAATGAATAAATAAATAACACTTAAGCTTGTAAATGATTTAAAATAATCTTATTTAAAATAATTATTTAAAAAACCTTTGTGAAATATGTGCTATGGGAAATTAAATAAGTAAACAAACAAGTAAAACAAAACTTTTTTTATATATATAGTTTCCATATCAGTATTTATATTTATAGTTTCCATAGCACCCCTCACATGTTTAATAATAATAATAATAATAATACATTTTAACTAAAGATTGCATAAGAAATGACTTAAAAATAAATACCTTTGTGAAATGCTTGCTATAATAAATAACACTTAAGCTTGTAATAAATTATTTAAAATATTATTTCTTTAAAATATTTAAAAAATAAATAATTATTTTAAAAAATACCTTTGTGAAATATTTGCTGTGGATAATTAGACAAGTAAATGAAAAAGTAAAACAAAACTATTTCGTATATATAGTTTACTTATCAAATTTATATTTTATTATTATTATTAAACGTGTTTATTGTTATTTATTATTGTTATTAAACGTGTGAGGGGGTTGCTATGGAAACTATAAATGGAAAATATAAATATATGTGATATGTGTATATAATATATATGTAAAATGTAAAATATGTATGTAAAATGATAACAATAATATTATTAATAATAATAATTAGCATTATTATTAATATTATAAATACATTTTAACTAAACATTCTATAAGAAATTACTTAAAAACAAATACCTTGAAATATTTGCTACGGATAAATAAATTAATTAATTAATTTAAGCTTGTAATAAATTATTTAAAATAATATTATTTATTTAAAACAATTATTTAAAACAATTTTAAATAACATCTCAAATAAATACCTTTGCGAAATATGTGCTATGGAAATAAACAAATAAACAAAAAAACAAGTAAAACAAAACTTTTTGTATATAGTTTCCATATCAATATTTATATTTATAGTTTCCACATCAACCCCCCCATGTTTAATAATAAAAATAACAATAATAATAAATAATGGTAATAATAATAACAATATATTACAAATACATTTTAACTAAAGGTTGTATAAGAAATTATTTAAAAATAAACACCTTTTTAAAATGTTTGCTATATGAATAAATAAACACGTATGTCAACAATCTTGGAAAAAGTATAAATACCTTAGCAAAATATACCATGCATATTGACTATATGTCAATTATTTAAAAAATATAAATAATATATAACAAATGTATTTGTTTCCCTATATATCTCAACACCACTGGTCAATATAATACACAATATAATATTTTAATATTTTATGTTTTTCTGTTGTCCCTTTAAATTTGGCCTAAAAAAGATGAAATAAAAAGAATCCTGCCTGAAATTGACGGTGCCAATTAGCTGAAATGCTATTCTGTTTTGTGGTCTATCGACTTGCTATCGTATGCATGATCATCATTTGCACAAGGACAAGCATCCTTTATAGCCAGTAGGAAAGCAGGTGTGTGGTTATCTTCCAGCGGCGATCTCACAGAAGGGCATGCTAAGCAAAAGAACAACGATACACACAGATTTACCTGCTGAGTAAGTGGATACAGAAGCTTTTAAATAGGTTATTGAGGGCGGTCAGAGCCTAATTGCTTTTAATTTCACACAGGGTGTCCACTAGCCCAATTAATTACAGTGCAAATGAGTCCTTTATAAAGTCCTTTATACCCGTTGTCCTTGATTTTGAATCATGTAACTGATAAAGTATTCAATGGGGGTAAGTGGCCACTTCTCCAATTCTAATTAGAGCCTGAAAAAGAGAGGTGAGTGTTGGAGGCAGTCATCTGTATATGGTTTTCCTCCAATCGCACCCTCCGCATTTAACAAGAACCAATCTTCACTGTCAGGAAATGAAGCATTACCATTTTAAATGACCTAGGCTATTGCGATGGGGAGCGAGGCAGAGTGTATTTGTATGCAGGACAAGCGCCAGGCGCATGACAATGTCAAACTCGGTGACAACACATTGGAAATGACTAACCGAGAGAGAACGCTCAGGCTTAGGGCAGCTCACGGGGTGAAAATAATCCTTTTAGCAAACATTCAACAGTAATGTGGAGATAATTACTTGGAAATGTCATGGTTTTATCGCAGCCATGCACAGAAATGTAATTTCATTCAGACTGAAAATGTGACAACATTTTTAAATGGGGTCGCTTACACTCAAGTCATTTCAAATGTGTTTTGCTAAGCTCTACGCATGCATCTTCTTGTGAGCCTTCAGAGTCTATTCAAAATATAATTTACAACACATATCCCGCACAATGTTTTATTCCTTTATTTAAAAAAGCACTTTGTCAGACTTCACAAATAATAAGCACAGAATACGTGCAAAACCCTGACTATACTTACTCTGAGAATGACACTGATTTGATTTGACTTCACACAATCCCACAGAGGAAGCAAAGCGCAGACCGACATATCAAACACAGATGGACAGGTTATTTAATATAGACCATCAAAAGCATGCTGTGTAAGTTTGATAGTATTGCAACAAATTGCTTTCTTATGTGGGTCAAACGAAAAATTGCTCCTCAAACACAGCAGCAGCAGAAATAGGGACCATTTGCCCCGCTGCCCTGTTTGAAATCACTTGCTAGGCCTATATCATATCTCACTCCTGTACTAGAGTCCCACTGGGCTGCCCTCTATCAATGCTCTTCACTGCCCGAAACCCCTGTATCTACCCCATAATGATTTGCTGGAGACAGGCCACGCCACAGAGATGGCTTCTTATTTAGATCCATTACCATTAAACAACAACAATGCAACTGAATGACGTTCGGTTCTGCTAATGGATCCTTCATGTGCATTCTTCCCTCTAAAATACTCTTTTGAAGCTTCCTTCACTTTCTCCCTTTTACTTTTTCAACAGGAACAGCACCACTGCAGAATGAAACAGGCAACACAATAAGTTCCAAACGAATGACTCTTTAGAATCGGTTCTTTTTAGTGAATCTAAACCATAAAACGCAACCAGTCTAATCCGATTCCTGAACAGATGACTTATATCAGCTGAAAAAACACAGCACAACTAAGTTTGTGCAGCACGATTCCTAAACGATTGCCTCATCTCACCTATCGGTTCTTTTTAGTGGATCAAAAACATAGAGCACAACGTGGAGTGCGTTTCCCAAAACCATCGTTAGCTAACTAAGGTCGAAAGTTCGATTGAGCTCTATCGGTAACGACGAAACGCGACCCTGTGTAGTACGATTCTCGAACAAGTGACTCTTATGAGCCGACTCTTTTTAGTTAATTAAAAAGAGCATTCTGTCATCATTTACTCACCCTTAAATAGTTCCAAACCTGTATGACGTTCACCGTGTCTACACCGGACGGGACAGTTTACATCAGCTTGATGCTGCCTACACTGGGCGCGACAAAGCGAACGTTGAAAATCATTTTAACTTTTCGTCAGTACGTCATAATAGAACGAGCCATCAGTTTACTGTCTGTGATTTGTAGTGTCGCACATCCGGTGTAGGCATGGTATTTCTTTCTTCTGTTAAACACAAAAGAAGATATTTTGAAGAATTTTGGTAATCAAATAGTTGATGGTAGCCACTGACTAATGAATCTGTTCTTTTGAGTAAATAAAAAAACATACAGAACTACCAGGTAGAACGAGTCCTGAACAAATGACTCTTATGATTCGGTTCTTTTCAACACAGCTAACTATGGGGCTTAAAACAGTGCTGTTTCTAACTTGTTCATATGACAGTGTGTAGTTAAAAAATGCATATGTAGTTTTGTTAGTAGTGTTTTATTATTTACTCTTTTTTTTAAATGTTATTGGTATTTATAATATAGTTGATGCCAATTATAAGAAAAGCAATTTGTCCCTAACAAATGACTCTTATGATTCGGTTCTTTTCAAGGAATCAAACACACAGCTTACCGCTAACTACGAGGCTTGAAACAGTACTGTTACTGACTTGTTCATATGACAGTGTGTAGCTAAAAATGCATATGTAGTTTTGTTAGTAGTGTTTTATTTAAAATAAATAAATAAATAAAAATAAATAAAATGTTATTGGTTTTTATTATACAGTTGATGCCAATTCTAAAAAAAGCAATTGGTCCCTAACAAATGACTCGGTTCTTTTCAAGGAATCAAACAAACATCTTACAGCTATGGGGCTTAAAACAGTGCTGATACTGTTCATATAACAATGTGTAGTTGAAAATGAATGCATAGGTACTTTTGTTCGTAGTGTTTTATTGAAAAAAATAAACAAATAAACAAATAAATAAAATGTTATTAATATTTATTATATAGTTGATGCCAATAATTGGATTGCATTTTGCAATGGAAGCCCATTTCCGCCACTGAATAATAATTAAAAAAAAGATAATTATAACTTATCTCACAATTCAGGTTTTTTTTTTTTTTAAATCGCAATTCTGACCTTTTTTTGTGATATAAAAACTTTTTTCTCACAATTGCGAGTTATTAAGTCAGAATTGTAAGAAATAAACTTGGAATTCTGAGAAGATACTCTTTTTTCCCCCCTCAAAATTGGACTTTATAACTCGTAATTTTGAGTTTATATCACGCAATTCTGAGAAAAAAAAAACAGAATTGTGAGATAAAAAGTCGCAATAACTTTTTTTTTTTTTTTAATTTATTCAGTGTCGGAAACTGGCTTCAATATTTTGCTGCCTCTAAAACACTGTATAAAAGTCACTGCAATTCTGTGTAAAAAACATTTCTCAACAACTGTCTTAATTTATAGAACTATATTATTAACAGAACCATTAAACAACCGGAATCATTTAATTCAGTGGGCCACAGGGAGCAACTGATAAGATACATACTAAGACCATATATTACTCGTAAAATACACATTTATATCCAGCTTAGCAGAATACACACATATCTTCTTATTCTTTCTTAACCTGGAAGCTGCGTTTACCATGAGAGTTGTGGGTGATGTGTTGAGACCCCGAGGGCAGGAAGCTGTCAATTAATGGAAGGTCCTGTCACGAAAGACTTGTCGGGCCTCTGCTAATCAAAGACCTGTTCCTTAGCAACAAGTCCAGGGTCTCTTCCATCAAGACATTTTCATTTGAGCACATAACATCACAAAAACTTTAAGAGGTCAAAATAGACCCCACGGTAAATGAGCACTGGCTACTTGAGATTGAAAAGTGAGAGTAAAACTGAAAGTCTGTGAGTGAAAACATGACCATTGCAGTAATGCTGAAGAAAATGACATAAAAGAAAAAAAAGAAATAAGAATGATTGGTTGGATCAAACAGATGGGACTCCATGCTGATTTATCGGGCTGGTCGAGATTCTTAAACAGAATAATATTTTGATATCACCACAGAGCCGCAGTGTTTACACTCAACATACTAATAGTTGTCTCTCTAGAGAAATAGAGAGTATTATAACAGACAAATAGCTTTAAGATAGCATAAGTGAAATGAAAAAGGAAACAGAAAAGACAAATGTAGCTATGATTATGTTCACTTGGCTCTCCAAGTACAGTAATCAGTCCAGCTATTGTCGTTTTGGCTGCTGAGGATCCTTAGTGTTGATTGTAGTGGAAAATGATGGAAAAGCAACCAAGGTACTCAACGGTAAGTGAGAGCGATTCATTTATATGCTGTTATAAAAAACACAGATCACACATTCTTCATTTCTCACTAATTTTCTTGGGTCTTGGTCTTCATGATGATTGTTTCCACACATACTAGCTGTGGCCTTTTGTAAACCATTTTGAGCCCATTATCATGTGGCATGCATCATGTGACCCACAATCTAAGCATGAACACGTGGCGAGACTCACACTGTAAATAGCCTTTCAATGTAGAAAAACAGCAAACATGTAAATAGCTCAGTGGAAATGAGCAGATAATCGCTTGAAAGCATTCCAGTAATTTGGGTCATACCTTCAAGTGCTTTTACACAGATAAATGCTGTCAGTGCTATTTGCTTCAATCTCTGGAGGTTTATTATGCCTGCCCATTTTAATGTTTTTTACAATTTATCTCTCAATATTCATATTCATTCTCTGGCTTTAAATGTGAGGTAAAAAAATGATCAGAATTATAATGGTAAAATGGTAAAAATGCTTTGTTAAAAGCCTGTTCATTGGTTAAAGGTACTTTATGCGCTAAAAAAACCTGTAATAGATCTAATGGGACATTTTATGTAATTTCACATAAAATCTCAATATACTGTTAAATATACAGTGAAAAAGATGTCACCTTATAATTTACACTGAAAAAAAATAATAAAATGGCATTCCCAGAATTCTCTGTGACTCATCACATTTGTGACACTGGACCACAAAACCAGTCTTAAAGGGGTCATCTGATGCTAAGTTCACTTTTTCATGATGTTTGAACATTAATGTGTGTTGGCAGTGCATGTACAAATCTACCCTATAATGATAAAAATCCGTGCAGTGGTTTTTAATTAATAGAACCAAAATGGCTGCATTCGTTTATTTGATGTTCTCTAAAATATTCTTTTATCACATCACCTTTGGCCAGTAGTGTATGTATGTGTGTGTAAATATTTTTTTCTTATTTATACATACATAGACATACACACATATACAGTGCCTTTCAAAAGTATTCATACCCATAGCCTTGTGTTAAACTGCTTCAAATGACTTTTTTCCAACGTCAGTCTTCACTCCATGCACCATAAT
>JAHKKF010513082.1:0-14060 GCA_019740295.1 Labeo calbasu
TATTGGATTTTTAGGGGATTTTATGGTCCTAAACTATTACCTGTTAACCCATTTTTGAGCATAGACCAGAAAATTAAATTTCCAGCTTAAAAACTGTTGTAAATCTTGAATACTTTGGAGCACAGACTTTTTTTTATTTCATTGAAGTGAATGTGTGCGTGTATGTATGTGTATGTATGTATTTATGTATGCGCTGGTGTGTGTGTATATGTATATTTATTCATTTTATTCATTTTATTTACTTATTTATTTTAATAGAAATTTATTTAATTGAATATTTTGCGATTTTATGGCCCCAAATTATATTTTTCAAATAATCAATATCCATTTATTAGCTGTTAACCACATTTTGAGCATAGACTTAAATTTAGTTTCCAACTTTCAAAATTCTTGAATGCTTTGGAACACAGACTTATGTTTGGCAAATTGTTACTGAAGTAAAAAAAAAGAGAGAGAATAAGAATTTTTTTATAATAAAAAATGCACAAAAATACTATTTAGAATTCTATGTGAAATATGTATCTTCCAGAACATGTTTTTTTTTTTTCTAAAACTACATGAAAATCAAACCCATAAATTTAAAGTTGTGTTTCAGTAAGATATTGAGCTCAGTACCATTTCTGATCATGAGCAGTACAAATGTGACTTTTTTTTTTTTTTTTTTTTTTTTTCAAATCATATCCATGACTTTATTTATTATTTTTTTTAATTCCAAGTTTAGTATGATTCCGATGAAGTAAAAAAATCCTAAAACAAAAATTGTTTGTCAGAAATGACCGAACAGCACCAGAGGGTTAAATAAAAACCCAGTTTTCAATGTAATCTCAGACTTTTGGAGTCTACCGTACGTCTGAACATATTAGCATCCAAATTCCCATGTTTCGTGATCTACAGTCTAGGGAATTACATCAAATCCAATCTTTGTTACTGTACTTCATGCATTCCTAACCTTAAACCATAAATGTTCACATTACAAATGTTTATTTGGCTACGAAGAAGGGAATTGGAAATAATGCATGGGCGATCTACAGCGTTTGACCTGCCTCCAAGTTTTCTTTGTGTGCGAGTTTATTTTTCCATCTCATTTTCCTCTGTACGCGTCTGAAGCGCTATGGAAAAAGAGGCTTGGCCTCTGAAGTAATCGGTACTGTGACAGTTACATTAGTAAAATCAAATACCTGTCATTCAGAGGCGTTAATGAAGTGTAACGCAGCACCTCGTGCACAAGATTAACGAGCGGCGACGCATCCAAGAAATGCACAAACCAATACACACTTTCTAGCAACAGTGTACTTTAATGTAACTGATTTGGATCGCTCTTTAATGTATACTTTTTTGCCAAAACAATACAATGAGGCTGTAAAACATAAAGCAAATAAAACGACGTGGTTCTGTACAGCAATAGTAGCTCATTCACACATTCTAAGTCTGTTAACAAGTGGACATAAACAAAAAAAAAATATAATAACACAACACTGCTGACTAATACATGGAGGAGTAGGGAGCTGATTTTGGTGGAAGATCTCTTTCTCTGACTGCCTAAATGTTTTCAGGTAAATGCAAAACCTCGTAATTTCGGTGCGGTTTGGAAATGACCGTTTGGATAAAACAGTATGGTGGCGTTTATCTAAGCCTGTGCACCGAATGAAATATCCAGAAAGGCAAGCAAAGCAAGTAAATATATATTCTAGTGTGCATAATCACTCGTACACCATGTTTACACCAGACACGTCCAGCACCACGAATGTAGATGACTCCCATTTGAATCGATTTACTTGCAAATTTCATATATGTGGATTCATTTAAATAATGTCAAACTAATTTAAACCATATGTACTCGATTGTTGCAATGCAAAATTGAAGCTCATTCATAAATTGATTGCACAAACAATTAAATGCAACTGAGCAAGTAATTTGCTATTTATAAACCAATGCATAGGATTTTATTTTCCACAGATTGAAGCATAGCCTCGATTCTTCCAGTGCTGGATGCTTCCAGTGTAAACACAGTGTTGCTGTTAGGATAATTGAAGCAGTCATACTTATTTGATATTTTGCTCTTTTTCAGCTCTTGCTCATTAAGTGCTTTGCATTCTTTTGGAGCAGTTTTGTAACGCTAAACAAAAGGGAAACATGGCAACCAAACACAGTGGAAACACGTCATATAGCATGTGCGTGGAGTCAAAACAGACCCCCATGCCAAAAACAACAAGCCGTCGTTCGCGACCAGACAGTGATCAATTCCTCAAACTAAGGCGTACAAACGTGAAATAAAATCTTTGGCAAAAATGAAGTATTTACATACAAACGGACACGTGGGACAGTTTTCAGGGCGGTACGGACATCCTGCTTAAATTGCTGGGGACTCTGCAAATCACAGTTAAAACACTGCAGTATTTTAATCTAAATTTAAGGATTCAGAACGGGTTCTGTGAATCTAAGGGAACCGTAGAGGATGCACAAATGATGATATGGCTGGCAATACCTGACAGCGCCTCACGATGGCAGTATGAAACAAAATACTGAATTCTGCCTGAGAGACTCGCTGGGCAAGTGGGTTTCACCGAGGGCTGAACACTGGGAGGGAAAGGACGCCAAAAAAATAACAATAATACAAAAATAAAGACGCTTCCTTACTTTACACAAAGCCTTTCGCAGTAAACATATCAGCCGACTCACTTTATCCAAAGGAACTTCTTTAACGTATGCAAAAGCGACAGTGAGTTCTACTTCGACCTAAAGCTAAAGGAAAACGACGTGAGAAAATATCCGATAGTGACGAGCTTTTCAAATACGTACACTTTACACCATATAATGCTTCTCAAAATCTCACGATTTAGTGAGATATTAGCCAAAATAAAGATTATTTCTTTTGGAGGCTAATCTTTATGTAGACTATACAATATATCTATGGGTAAATGAGTTAACATGAAAGCAAAAAAAGGTAGCAAAAACATAATAATACAATAAATATTCAGTAAAATCACTTTTTGATGTTTTTTATATATATACTTAGCTTACTTTGGGGTAGAATGATAGTGTGTGAGTGTGTTTGAAGCGAGGCATAGAGATACAGTGACAGATCCACACCTTACTGCCAGATACACAATGATACACACTCAGACCTGAAGAGAAGAGAGCACAGCAGGCTCACAGACGCTAACAAGTGTAGACCGGGAGCTAAAAGATGATGCATAAAAGATCTCGAGAAGATCTGTGTTCAATTCAGTTTAGATTTGCGACTACCTGCTTGGAAAGTGCAATAGGACGGCGTATAAAATCAGACGTTTTGCAACATTTTAATTCATGATGGAGTTTTGGTTCCTATTTGACTGTACTGAAACTATCCAATGGGAACAACTTGAACTGGATAATGACACTTTGAATGAGCTTTCCAACACTGACGCTGTTAGCGAAGTGAATTGAATCAACACTGAACCAAGCGGAGTTGAGTAATCACACCATTTTCTTCTGTAAAGCTGCTTTGCAACTAATTGAAGTTGTTCCATAATTAATTTAGAAAATGTAACACTGGAATTTTCTGTTTATTACTGTGCAGCTGCTTTGAAACGATCTGTATTGTATAAAGCGCTATAGAAATAAATGTGACTTGAAATGTGAACCCAGATGTGCACAAAGATTAATATACACTTTTAAAGGAGTACTTCACTTCCAGAACAAACATTTAGAGATAATGTACTCACCCCCTTGTTATCCAAGATGTTCATGTCTTTCTTCAGACGTTTTTTTTTTGTTGAGGAAAACATTTCAGGATTTCTCTCCAAATAGTGGACTTCTATGGTGCCCCTGAGTTTGAACCTCAAAAATGCAGTTTCAGTGCAGCTTCAAATGGCTCTAAACGATCCCAACCGAGGAAGAAGGGTTATTTTCGAAAAAAAACAACAAAAAAAAAATTACAATTTATATACTTATTAATCTCAAATGCTCATCTTGCTCTGCATGAACTCTGTATTCCGGTTCATGACAGTTAGGGTATGTGGAAAAACTCCCATTTTCTCCTCCAACTTCAAAATTGCCCTACATCGCCATTTTACCTTTTTTTTGTAAAGGTACCTTCTTTGCATGTTCACTTTGTAAACACACTTTGGGTTGGTACTTCTGAAGCAATGTAGGACAATTTCAAAGTTGGAGGAGAAAATGAAATGGAATTTTTTCGACATACCCAAACTGTCCTAAACCAGAATACACAGAGTTCATGCAGAGCTAGACAAGACGAGGGTTTAAGGTTAAAAAGTATTTAATATTGTACCCTTCTTCAAGTTCAAACTCGTGGGCACCATAGAAATCCATTATATGGAGAGAAATCCTGAACTGCTTTCCTCAAAAAACATAATTTCTTTACAACTGAAGAAAGAAAGACATGAACATCTTGGAGGACAAGGGGGTGCATTATCTGTGTAGTACTCTTTTAAAAATGTTTTTTTTTTTTTTTTGACAATTTGGTTTGCTATACTTTTTGTTGGCAGTCAAACACCTGCATTATGGTGTTGACATTAGTTTTTCCTTACATGTCACCTGTCAGTCTGATTTTAAATGCCTTTCCCGGAAGATATCTGGAAATGAAGACTTTCCAAATGGCAGCTGCTGGATATTCATGGACCAGAGGTGAATGGAGCTCATTTACTGAAATGACAACTCCAGCATCCAATTTTCTCTCAGAAGAACTTTAAAGGTGAGAATATCTAATCTTACTTTTAGCTTTTGCTACTGTAGGTTCTGCTGTTATGAAATATGAAAAGGTCTTACACTTGTAGCGTGAGAAAGAGGCGCCGCTTTAGAAGGAAAAGAGGTGATGCTTCAGTTCATATGTACAGTTTTAACGAAGCAGCCGTGGTTTACCAAGATATACAAGGACGCTTGAATAATGATTGGTTTGTCCTGACTGCTCTCTTATCTTTGGTACATCAGCCCCACATTTCAGCCTCCTCATCAACCCCCTTTTTTTTTTACTTTTTCTTTTCCTTTTTTCTTAAAAAAAGAGCAACAAATTCACCGACATCATTTCCACGTCCCCTCCGATGAGATGAAGATCACCTCCCCTCTGTACTTCACTCCTCTACGCCCGCACTGCACTTCCTCTGTCCCTCTTTCTCACTGCCGTCCAAATAACCCTTCCTTGCACATTCACGCAGCCTCTCACCCAAACATACAGAACGAAAAACAGAAACTTTAAATCAAACAGAGCAAAATGAAAGTCCTCCAGAAAGCAACGCCACGTGAAGAGTTCACCGCTTCTGAGAGTTAAGCATCACTTTAGACACGAAGCTGACGATGGCCGTGGCCGGTTGGTCGGGATCCATCTCGGCGAACAGGTGACTAACATTGTCTGTCGTGCTGCCTTGCTTTCTGGCCACAAAGCCAAAGAACCTGTGAGGAGAAGAAAAAAAATCTCTTAATGCACTGTCATTAGAGACAGTTGGATGAAATCTAACGAAACATGTTTAGGTCATATTTCACTCTAAAATGAAAAGAAACAGAAAATGATCAGGCTGTAAATCTAAATCTGATATGTAACGAAGTATTCATACAGATTTCTGTGATTATGTATGTGTATATCCAGGAAAAAAAGTTTTATGAAATTATTGCAATTTAAAATAAGTTTTCTAATTTAATATACTTTAAAATATAATTTATTTTTGTTATGCAAAGCTGAATTTTTTCAATTTAAAACATCCTTGCTGAATAAAAGTTCTATTCTAAATAAATGCTGTTCTTTTGAACTTTTTATTCATCAAACATTCCTGAAAAAAAGCATCGCAGGTTCCAAAAAAAAAAAAAGAAAATAGCATAATAGAATGATTTCTGAAGGATCATATGAAGACTGGCAAAATGGTGCTGAAAATTCAGCTTTTCATCATAGGAATAAATAAATAAAGTATATTAAAACAGACAACCACTATTTTAAATTGCAATAATAGTTCACAATATTAATGGTTTTTATCTGCATGTTTAATTAAACGCAGCCTTGATGAGCAGAAAAGACTTCTTTAAAAAAACATTAAAAATCTTACAAACAAACTTTTGAATGGCAGAGAATATGTAAGCATTAAATCAGTCCCAGTAAAAAAAAAAATCTATATATATGTATATATAGCTGAAATTTCCATAATTTTTTCCAGATTAATGGAATTGGGGGAAAAAAAAATCTTTACAATTTAACTGATATTTCCAGATTTTTTTTTTTTTTTTTTTCAGAAATCTGCACACTAATGAGAATTGTGGTTATGCGCTTAATTATCATGAAAATATTGAATATTGCAACAATGCTAAATGTAGCCCTCTTTATAAACATGAAATATTTTTAATATACTTTACTATAATTTCTTCTCTTTTTTGAATTCATATTGGTGTGAAATGAATGACCTGCTCATGTTTTTAAAAGATTCACCCATTATGTCTTCAAGTGTAAAGTCCTTCCTAACAAAACATGACCCTACTATGGTCATACAATCACAACTTCAACAATTTTTTATAGTTGTATTGTACATGTGAGCTCTGGCATGCATGTTAAATACACAACCACGTGATCTGAACATATATAAACCCAGCAGCATTGTTCATTTTGTCGTCGTATTAAATCTGAGCTTCTCTACTCATCTCCTGAACCACAACAGCAGAAATGACGTTCATTGTGAACGCCTCTAACATCATGTGCTTTCATCCTCAGCCCAGTCTGATGATCTATTCCTGCTGCGTAAGATATCTGAACACTGCATCAACAGCACAGCGCTTTATTACACAGCCGTTCCAGCCCGATCTCTTTCAAAAGCGGCCCAGAACGAGCGGTGAGGGCTGTCACATGCCTCATTGCTCCGAGAGTGTAAAGTGTCTTGTGCGTGAAAACTCAAGTGCTTAGTAAAGAGATCTGCTCAGATTGGGTGTGAGAGCATCATATCGTACTTCGATTTTGGGCCAGGAGTCAGGAGTTTTTTTTATATCTTTAAACAGATAATTTGCCAAAAATAGAAATTCTGTCATCATTTACTCACCCTCAGGTTATTCCAAACCTGTATGAGTTTGTTTATTCTTTTGAACACAAAAGATATTCTGATAAATGTTGGTAACCAAAAAAAAATAAAAAATACTATGGAAGTCAAAGTCTACCAGCAGCTGTTACTAACATTCAATAAAGGAAGAAGCTCAACTTGAAGGTGAGTAAATGACAAGTTATGAGAACGACGAAGCATCTGAAAAGCATTTATCCTTCACGTATGTAGCGTGTGGCCTCAGAGGGTAAATCATGACACGCGTGTGAGAGGGTTAGCAGGTTAGCGTCACGTTCTGTGCCGTTAGCTGAGACAGATGAGATCACAATCCCACTCATTCATCATAATAGCCCTGAGCACAGGCACTCTATCCCATGATTCACCAGGGAGGGGAAGCAGCTCTTGGGACTGATGCATATCTAAACTGTTTTCAGATAACAGCGTCTGCTAAGCTGCAAAAGATCAAGTTCACTGTCGTCAAAACTTACTTTGCAGTGCCACCCTCTGGTTTGCTCCACCTGGAACGACATTGAAACGCATTGTAGATGTTTAACTTTGGGCAACTACAGCAATAATTACTGTAAATAATAATAATAATAATAATATTTCAAGGAACTTTACAAGAGATAAAAATCATGAAAATCGATGCAATAAAACCAATAATAGCATTAATAATCAAGTATTAAAAGCAATACTAAAAACGTGCATTTTGAACAAAAAATTAAATATAGACGCATCAATAAGAATTCAAAAATTAAAAAAGTTTCCTGAAGAACACTTGACAGCACTGTAAAGTTTTTCTAAGTTCTAAGTTAAACACCAATTTTTTTGTGTGTGTAATAGTAGCTCATGTATTTATAGAAATGTGTTGCCACAATGTTAAAAGACGTTCTGAGTCTTAGTGTGTATAGTATTGTGTATTTTATCTCAAAAATCTCTGCTGTTATTTTTCCTTTTACATTCTATATTCAATTTCTATTTTTTCCACACATTTCTTGAGAATTTATTTTATTGTGTGTCTATATGTCTATAATTCCTCGTTTGTGGGATGCGAAGCTAGGAAAAAAATCACTACACTAAATCGTGTATATATGAAGAGTTTATTTGCAAAAACAGATAACTCTGTTGTTTTTTTGTTTTATTGTGTTTTTTTACTTAATCAAAATAACCCACCTGCAGTTTGATTGAGATTATTTGGATGCACAATGAAAAAACATGATTTTTGGAAATTGTTAAAAACTGAGTTGCCTGCAATTAAACACTTCTTATACATGTACAGTTGCATGCAAAAATTCCCTTGCCCAATCTGTGAAAATGTGAGTCATTGTAACAAAATAAGGTGGGGGGTTTAAACATTTGAACAGGAAGATTATTTTCTTATTTTGTTGAAATATCTTTTTTTTTTTTTTTTTTTTTTAATTACTGTAATACTGCCCTTCGGAAGCAACAAAAGATACTTGTACGTTTCCCGGGAGACAGTAAAATTTACCTTGATCTTCAAATGGAGGATTTTTCTGAAGAACAGTGCTCAGTTTAACTTTTCAGAACAAACAAGGGACTCATGAACAACCTTCACAAAACAGTATTAAGAACCAAGGGTTCCCAAACTTTTAAAAAAAGGTTCTTTTAATACTTTCAGCTATTGTTTTGTCTTGTGGACTATATGTAAACATCTTTTTTTTTCATCTTTTTTTTTTATGAAAAATCTCTTTCTCAGGACAGTACTAAATAAAAAATAACAAGCATTTTGTATGGTCTCTCTTATTATTATTATTTTTTTTTAAATGATTCGTGTTTTCACAGATTCTGCAAGGGGTTCCCAAACTTTTGCATGCAACTGTATGTATGTGACAAATAAAGAATCTTCAGCCTTAAAACTTAAGAATTAGATCTGAAAAATCCTTGAATTGTAATGAGCAACATTCACAACAATACTGCCTGACAAGCACGAACATGATTCTGATCCTGTCATCTGATCCACTGATCAATATAGAAATGTTGCGATATTGACTTGTGTGGCTAAAATGAATGCTAATGTTTCAGGTCTTGCTTACTTCCTCTCCTGTGGATCAATGTCGCAGAACGTGACTGTGCTGATGGGATAATGTCGTCTGAAGAAAAGCCTGTTGAAGAAATGACAGGTATGTGTTTTAAAACATTGTCAAATGTAGCTTTGGAATACATTAAGATTTAAACAGAGAGAGAGAGAGAGAGAGAGACTCACTTTCTCTGGTTGTCAGTGAGCGTGATGCCTTGTGCCGACACCTTGAAGTGAACAATGGTGGCTGAAGGTGCGGGACCGGCTGTCATGGTTTCTGAGATGGCCTTGGCAATGGCCTGAGGCCCAGTCAGAGACTCCATATCCACAGAGTTTATGTACAGGACATTGCATGCTGGGAAAGACAAGAAAACATGCATAGATCAATAACTATGCTGGTATCCGCAGAGAATTAAATTACAGCTGCATTATGTAATGCAGATGCGCCTTAATAAACTCTAATCTTCATACATAGTGATTTCGTCAAACACGCATATCATTAGTATATTCTGCATTTGCATAATCCAGTGGTTCTCAAAGTGTGGGTCGGCGGTATCAGACTAAAATTCTGAAATATCATTCATATTCACATGTTTAAACATGCTGCATCCAGTGTTATTTTAGTGTTATTTATACTAAATATAAATATTTTGAATTAGCCTTTATCTGTATATTTTCCATTTTCATTAGAATTTTTTTTTTTTTAAATATATTTACTCAGCTTACATTTAGTTTTAAAGTAATTTTAGTATTTTAAACCTTTTTTAAATCTAATATTTCTATTTGATTTTAGTTTTATTTCAGTGAAGAAAAAGTAGCTGCAGGTTCAGTAGTTGCATCTTTAAAATATTCTATGTATTTTTGCATGCATTTTAAATGCATTTCCTTTTTTATTACTAAAAAGACATGTAAGACCATGTCTTTTTTTTTTCAAACTTCATCTACGATACAATTCAACAGCTCAAGAAATTGAGAACCACTGGCATCATCTATCAGTAGGTCCATGCATATAGTAATCTAACATCAGTCATAAAGGAACATGCCATATTCAAATAGAAAGGTGTTCTTGAAATACAGTCGAGGCCTTAACAAAAAGCTGAAAACACAGCAGCCGAACAGTTTTTAGCAGACAGGTGAAGGTGCTTCTGGAGGTCTGAACCATCACATGCACAGACAGTAGTAAAAGAGGAGTGCGATTCTCTCTTTAGACACGGCGGTCAAAGTCAGGTTAAACAAAACGACAGACAAATAAATAAAATACGCAGAGCATCGCTGGGTTTACCATGGGATTCAGCTGGACTCTTCTGCCCTAAATCATTTCCACAGGAGTGACACCAGGATGGGGAAGAACATGGCAGTTGGTTCAGAGTTGATATCAGATCATAAACAAGTAACAGAGCTAGTGTGACTGCACAATTTGTTTTTTTCCCAAAATATTGATTTGAAATATGGAAATACAGTCCAGCATTTCTGACTGTTTAAAAACAAAAATGTTCAGCTCATATTTTGTTAAATGTGTGTTTTAATGTTTATTGTTTGGTAACTGTACTACTTGTGTAGGTGTAGATCAAATCCGTAGTGTGCCACAAATCAATAGATCTTAATTTGAACCTGAATATGGAACATTGCATTTTATAAGGTTTAGAGGAATAAAAAGCTACAAATGACTGATTTTATACTATTAATCACTGATGTAAATATTCTCACCTGCACCCTGTTTGAGCATCTCTGCTGCTGGATTAGTCGGTGTTGCGATCTCGGGAGACTCCTCCAGAGGATCTGTAAAAATGACAGTGGGTCAAAGTTTAAACTGTGCACATCCTGGCCATTTGAATGCTATGACCTGTCGTTGTGCTGCGAGAATTCTTGCTATGCTAGGAATCAAAGCGCCTGGCTAGCACGCTGTCACAAAGTGTTTGAAAAGTCAGGGATGCACACACAAAGGTGTGTGGTTTCATGCCCCTTGACACCTGGATGGCATATAGCAGTTGGCTGAGGACAGAGGCCAGCTGAATGCGCAGACCTCGGAAAACACAATTATTCACACCGGGCAAACAGGACATACATCATCATGACAGAGAGCGCAGCTAAGTGAGGTCATGATGAGAGGGCATGTACAGTATGTACACAAAGTCACACTGGAAATACAAAGTATGCATCTGGTTTTACTTTTGTATTTTTATATAGTGCATTTTGCTTTAATAAAACTTCAAACTTTCATGCTTCAGCAAAATAGTTCAAATGCGTAGGTTTCCATCCTTGCAATTTTATGCAAATTGCATGAAAATTGGATAAAAACACCAAGATGCACATGAGTTTTTTTTTTATAAAATCCATATGCGCTTCCACGAGATAGATAAATATTTAATGCACATAAGCTACAATAAAACACATTTATCAAATACATTTATAGTGCATGTAAAAACTTCCAAAACTTGAAAAATGCAAGCAAATATGTGACCCTGGACCACAAAACTAGTCATAAGGGTCAAATTTTTTTTTTTAAAACATATTCTGAAACCTGAATAAATAAGCTTTCCATTGATGTGTGGTTTGTTAGGGTAGGACAATATTTGGCCGAGATTATTTGAAAATCTGGAATCTGAGGGTGCAAATAGATCAAAATATTGAGAAAATTGTCTTTAAAGTTGTCCAAATGAAATTTTAAGCAATGCATATTACTAATCAAAAATTATTTTTTTTATATATATTGACGGTAGGAATAATCTACATGATCTTATTTGATCGGAGACTTACATTTTTAAATAAATGTATTAAAAATTAAAAAAATAAAATATTGATATATAATAAATATAATATATATAATTTATTTTACTTTTTATTTTCACATTTAAATTACGAAAAAAAAAAAAAAAAGCTTTTTAATGCCGTCTCAGACTTTTGGACACCACTGTAAGTGTGGGAAAAGTGATATGACATCTCACCTCTGGTTGGTATGACTAGTTTGCAGGGCAGAGCCAGCGGAGTGATGGAGTGCTGGTAGACCAGTGCAGACAGGCAGCCTGAACACACAAGATGAAAACAAAATTGGGGTTAGATTTACGAGCGGAAATCAGAGGAGGGAATACTTTACATTACAACTTTGATGGCTGGCATTGACGATCCATAAATCCATGTTGTTGACCAGTCATGTCAGTGAAAGCTGGACAACAAGAGGGACAGTCATACCGGCACATGGTTCGACCTCCAGAGTCTTACTTTATTAAACCACTTTGACTATATTAGGAAAAACAAACTCTGGAGAGACTTTGTTTGGGCAGAATGTTTCCTACTGCTCATGAGAAATAGCGGAACTGCGGAAGCAAAATGTCCAGGTTAATGATGGAAAGGAGTCCATGTTGCCAAATTTAAATGTTATTATCAGCTTTTAAACTCTCCTCCTTCAGCAATCAGATTTTATCAACACTAACAGGAAATGAGGACAGTTTATTTCAAGGCCCTTTTACAGGAATAGTACATTTCTAAACAGCTACTCACCTTTGTTGTTCCAAAGCTGACTTTCTTTTTTTAAGTAGAGCACAAAAGGTGAATACTTTACTTTTTTTTTTTGTTTGTTTTTTAGAATTCTGTCCAAACCTAAAAGTACTGTAAATGATGACACAAGCTGTCAAGCTCCAAAAAAAAAAAAAAAATACATAAATTGCCAAAACACAAAATCACAGAAGTAGACAATATGACTGGTGCACTATAATACAAGCTTTGAACCCATATTACAGTTTCAAGCAAAAAAAAAAAAAAAACGAAAAGAAAAGAAAAGAAAGAATATTCAAATATGGCGCTGTTGAAAGCAGTGTTTGGGATAATGCATTACAAATAATGTACGTAATCAAATTACTTTTTTTAAGTAACTAGTAAGGTAATGCATTACTTTTTAATTTACAAGAACATATCTGAGTTACTTTTCCAAATAAGTAACGGGAATTACTTTTATTTTTGCATTTATTGATTGATTTTCTCTCTCGTCCCACTGTTGAGCGAAATCGGGAGTAAGCGCAGAGGCTCAAAAGTTTACATACACCTTGCAGAATCTGAAAAATGTTATTTTACCAAAATATGAGGGATCATACAAAATGCATGTTATTTTTTTTAGTACTGACCTGAATAAGAGGAAATGATGATTGAATTTATAAAAATGACCAAAAAGTCAAAAGTTTACATAAGCTTGATTCTTAATACTGTGTTGTTACCTGTGTGTGTGTGTGTGTGTGTGTGTGTGTGTGTGTGTGTGTGTGTGTTTTTTTATTTTTTTTTTTAGTAATAGTTGTTCATGGGTTCCTCGTTTGTCCTAAACAGACAAACTGCCTGCTGTTCTTTAGAAAAATCCTTCAGGTCCCACAAACTCGTATGCAACTATAACAGAAGGTTCAAACACTCACTGATGCTTCAGAAGGAAAAACAATACATTAAGAAAACTTTTTGAATTTGAAGATCAGAGTAAATTTATCTTATTTTGTCTTCTGGGAAACATGTAAGTATCTTCTGTAGCTTCTGAAGGGCAGTACTAAATGTAAAAAATATAATATTTAGGCAAAATGTTGGTTCAAAAGTTTACACCCCATTGTTTTGCCTTCTGAAGCATCAGTGAGTGTTTGAACCTTCTGTAGTAGTTGCATACGAGTCCCTCAGTTGTGAAAAGATGGATCTCAAAATCATAGTCATTGTTAGAAAGGGTTCAAATACACAAAAATGCTAAAAAAAAAAAAACAAACAAACAAAGAAGAACAGCGGGCAGTTAGACTGTTCAGGACAAACAAGGGACTCATGAACAACTATCACTAAACGAAAAAACACAGCTGTGGATCATTCAGGTAACAACACAGTATTAAGAATCAAATACATTTCAACTTTTGAATGGGGTAATTTTGGAAAAATTCAACTATTTTCTCTTGTGGACTATATGTGAAATATCTTATTCAGGTCAGCACTAAATAAAAAATAACATGCATTTTGTATGATCCCTCTTATTTTGGTAAAATAATTAACATTTTGCAGAT
>JAHKKF010513084.1:5215-17547 GCA_019740295.1 Labeo calbasu
TTTATCATTATAGGGTAAATTTGTACATACACTGCCAACACACATTAATGTTCAAACAACATGTAAAAGTGAACTTAGCATCCGATGACCCCTTTAAAGGACACACCCCTTAAAAACGTCATTTTAGACAGAGGGTCAGAATGATGGTTGAAAATAATCATTTTCAATCATTTTCAACCTCAAACTTAAAAAATCCATGTCACGACCCATTTTAAAGTTGCTGTTATTCTTGTTGCCTCTCTTTTGTTGACTGCTTCAGGAATATGTCTTCGTGCTGCCTCAGCTGGAATATACGAACATTAACTACAAAAAACAAAGAGTCCATCTGTCCTCCCTGCAATGAGAACAGTGCTTTGTCTGAGTGACTGCAGTCTGCCTAATACTTTCCACATAATGATGGCATCCAGCTTCATAAACCCAAGACAGTTAGTCATCTTGATTGCCAAGCAGTGTTATATCGACCATTTCACCTGTCAGGTAATAAATTTATTAGACGAGATACATCTTATTTTCTACAGAGAATCACAGCTACTGAAATATATATTTCATAAAGTGGCTTATGCATGTTAGCAGGGTATCAATCTTTAATATATGCTAAATTATTTAAAATGCCACAGTTCAATTTCAGGGTACTCTAAGGATTCCTCTCACTGCAGTGAGTAGTAAAATCAATGCATCAGAGCAAACAGGACGTACACTTATAGATTTTTTGTGGTAAACAGGTGTACATTTTCAATTCTGTTTTTTTCTTTCATTCTTTATATTTGGATATTTGTAACATAAATGCATTTTTAATGACATTCCATTACTGTAATCTAAAACTATAAATATCCTTTCAGACTATAAATAGCCTAAATTACTAAATAGAAAGCAAACATTATCCTGTTGAATTTGTATAACCAGCCCATTCAGTTTCTTTATATGACCCTATGGAAGGTCATAGAAATATTACATTCATAATAATTTTCGCTCATGCACGCCAAACCACAATGTTATCGGCTTACAGAAAGAAAGTCTGTGGTGGCAACATGATTAAAGAAGAAAATGCCTGTTGAAATATATGCTACATAAGCTACACCTACAAATCTGCATGACTCCATGTGACTCGGATGGGTTCCTATTTTGTCAAACAAGTGAATTAATAATAAGTAACACAGTAACAGACAACGTAGATCCAGGTTATCTATGATGCACCATAATTTACAAATCCTCTCTAAATAGTCTACTTTGGCAGATACAAGGACACTCAATGGGAAACGCAGAGACGTGATTCACTATTTTCCTTAAGTCTTGGGAGATAGAAAGAAAAATAGACTGCAAAATGTGGGCTCCAAGGGAATGGTACTCAATGTTTGTGAAAACAAGGTAGACACAGGGGTCTTGACTCTCTGAAACTCAATCTACCATATGTGCATGAAAGTTTTTGCATTCTTTTAAGGACTGTAGAACTGCACATAGATAAGCAGGGAACTAAATGACACACAATGTGTTTTATGTAACAACTTAAATACAACACTTAGTAAAGGTCTACTCTTTAATCTGATGCTCTAATCAACATAATTTGTATGCTATTTGATTTGACCTGGTGGTAGAGTTAAACCACGGAAAACGTAAATTACTTAAAAACACAAAAAAGAAATTACAATGTCTAACATGCAAGCAAACAGTAAAGCTTTTAGGGAACACGCATATGTGATCTGTCCTGGGTCAACAGTAAGAATAAAGCATATTTTCTAACTAAAATGGGCTATCAGAAGCAGAATGTAGCACACATCTGAACACAATGATCTTAACAATAAGGCTTAGAAAATCAAACAAAACTGAATGTCAACCCTGAGGGCAAACAGCAATCCGAAACAGCTATTACACAAATAAAAGTGTGTGAGAGGTGGTCTCTGCACTCGCTTACATCGCTCACACTTGCATTAAATCTATGCACTGAAGAAGCAATTGAGCTATTATACAGTGGCAATGAGAAAAAAGCCACCACAGAAAATTGTCCAGAAGATGTGGCCACGAAAAGAAGCAAATACAAAATGTGATAGCATAGTGTGCATGAAAGACAGCTCCTATTATGCTGCTAATACTAATCCCTCATAATTTTAGCATCCTAACTGTGTTACATAATAGGACATTCACATGTTTGTCAGGATGGGTTGGTGCACCCGCAGCAATTTGGCGGTGTCATTATAAACAGGGTGTGAGGTGAAAAGGAACCTCTGACAGTCCTTTGTTCTTCACCGGATGTAGTGAAGTACATAGGGATATTTCCCCTTCCCAATCAAGAATAAAAAAACAGAAGCTGCTTCTTGTTTGGGAGGCCGGTGTGATAAAGCAAGAGCTGCTTAGGTGGTAAGCGGGAGGAATTTGACTGGGTGGAGTAAGGAAATACCATACTGAAGTTACCACAACACTTCAGGTTTGCTGTACACTTCAATCTAGCCAAAGGAAGTATTGTGATAGGAGGAAAAGGCTTTTTTAAACAACAACACTCCTAAATTTATGTTTTGGTTGTGGACTCTTTCTGCAGCTCTGTGGATGATTGAAGAGTTTTTAAAGATAGTAAGTGAATAAAGGCACCAGCTAATTCAAAGTGCAGCTCACGTTGTGCTTTCAATTCATTTGGGTTGAAGTTCAATCAGGGCACATCTGTGAAACAACCAGAGGGAAGGGCAAGGCCTCTGAAGGGTTGCTAACCACTACAAAGAGCCTCAGCTGCTACCCAGCCCCATCTCAAACACTGAGTACAACCCACAAGAAACAGAAAGAAAAGGCCCAGGCACTGTAGACACACACACAAAGGTTTTAGGAGAATAATGGTGTACATTTAATCAGATATGTTGAAACCAACTAAACAGACTAGTTTACACAAATTTAGCTGATTTTGACTGATTTTCTCTTTCCTGTGTTTTTGGTTTTCTTCACAGACAGATCTCTAGTGTGAAGTTTGTTTATTTGCTCTACTGGATGGGATGCAGTTAGATCAAGGGCCAGCTGATGGCTGATCCAACACATATGAAACATCAAGGAAAATTTTATGAACATTAATTTTATAAAGCAAATACATTTTGTCGTATAGCACTTCACCTTTTAACCTCCCGTACATTGTTAAATTTATACAGCTCTATTTATACCAAGTCTCAACATGCAGTTGAAGTTCTCACATTTCTTAAATGGTTATAAAAACAAAATAATCCAACAAATCCAAAGAACAAACTAAACAAACAACAAAAACAAAACAACAAAACAACCAACAAAACAAAAAAAAATAATAATCAAACCAAACCAACAAAACCAAAAACAAACTAAACTAAAACAAAACAAACAACAAAAACTAAATAATCAAAACAAAAACAAACTAAACAAACAAAAGCAAATAACAAAAAACAACCAACCAAACAAAAAACTAATCAATCAAAACAAAATCAAACCAAACCAAAAACAAAATAATCAAGCAAATCCAACCAAACCAAAAACAAACTAAACTAACAAAAACAATCAACAAAAACAAATGAACAAAAAACAAAATAATTAGTCAAAACCAACCAAACCAAATCAAAATCAAACTAAACATACAAAAACTAAACAAACAACAAAAACTAAACAATAAAAAACAAAATAATCAAACCAAACCAAAAACGAACTAAACAAACCAACAACAAAAACAAACATTAACAAAATAATCAATCCAAACCAACAAAAACAAACAACCAAACCAACAAAAAACAAAATGATCAAACCAACCAAAAACAAACTAAACAAAAACAAAACAAAATAATAAAACCAAACCAACAAATCCAAAAACAAACACAAACAAAACTAAACATAACAAAAACAAATAAAACAAACAAACAAAACAGAAACAAAATAAATCAAATCAAACCAATAAAACCAAAAACAAACTAAACAAACAAAAACAAACAACAAAACCCAACCAAACTAAACAAACAACAAAAATAAACCAAACAAACTAAACAAAACAAGACAAAATAATCAAACCAAACCAAACAAAGCAAATCAGCATTATGGAGTCACTGCCTTGTTGTCACTGCATTGAGGCTTTTGTCAAAAAAGAAGCCAAAGAACTGATTCTTAAACCCAGCTTTCTATCCTAAACTTTAGGTCCTTTGGGGTCTCCTGAACTTCCTGTCTGCTCTGAGCCTGCTGCCGTTGTCACCGTGCTAACATGCTCCACATGTCTACTGGCAGCAAGTTTCTCTAGGCTCATCAGCTCCCTGGAGACGTTTCATCTTTAAAGTCAGCTGCAGCCCGTGTGATCTGGCCACCGTCCCAGGACCCCTCCACCGCCCACAAATCAACCCCCTCTCTCTCTCATACAAACACACACAGCATAAATCAATATTCCACAAGCTATACACAAAACTCATTAAATACTCTTTAAAAATGATTTGATTTACTGACTCAATGTAAACACCACTTTCATGGATTAATTAACATTTATTTATTGCACTGAGAGATTTTCAATTGCACCACACGCATCAATATCAACTGAAGAAAAAAAACCAAGAGGGCTTGTAACACTATTCATTAGTACCCATTAATAATATGATTGAAGTACAGCATGTTAAAGAGAATAATCAAAGTGTTGCACTGGTAAGCCATCGACTTTTAATGTCTTCAAAAAAGATCAATGTCTCCCCCTAATGGACAATTCTGAAAACATTATTGAGCAGACTGGCTAGACTTCCAGTGCAAATACAGAAAAACCTAATATGTCTAAGCTTCATTGCCTAATGTATAAACTAACCAAATCAGCAACAAACCACAACATTTTACAGCAATAAAAGGTCAAATAAAGCCATATAAGGCCAGGCCAAAACGGCAAAATGGGCGCCAGTGTTTTTATGCTTCTGTTTAGTGAGGTTTTCTTTCCAGTGAGGAAAAAAGCAGCTGTTCAGGAGAGAGAAAAGTCACAGACACATGACAGTCGCATGTGGAAACATCATTCAAAACTCAGAACAGTAAACTTTTGAGACAGGAGACAGCCTAGACATTATAGCTGCTAGGGCTTTTTACTACATGGGTAAACTTGGGTTACTTTGAACAAGACAGCCATTATCCAGAAGATGCTTTAAATATGTATAATTTTATATATAATTACACAAACATCCTGGGGGTTGTTTGAGGACAGCTTTGGGATTGAACGCACCATATTAATTTGTGTTAGCTGCTCAAATCCTTTAACATTAGTAAACAACCCTGTTCTTGGCACAATGTACTAAATGTTATATAACATTATAATAATGGAAAGAAAGGGAACTGAAGACATTCAAACATTAGGATACCTAGAATGTGGGAAACTGTTTCATAATTAATAATTATATTAACGTAACAGATCAAGTCTGCATGCAGTGTTAACATAGTTCAATCTGAACACCTGTAAAAAGTAAAGCAGTTTCCAGGTTTTTTCTCAGTCGTCAATCATCAAGCCCTAGAGGGCTAGAGACTCATTACCTTGGGTTAACGGTCTAGTCAGACCTTTCTCACTGACACAGACTGAAACAGCTCATCCAGGATGAGTCAACTGGATGAGAAAAGTAAATTCACACTTACTTCTCACACTTTGGATTGTACATTACAGAATTTCCTCTTACATCATCTCAAACACTCCCACACAAAGGTGAGTAATAAAACAGCATCATGTCTTTCTCAACAGCAAGCTGAGTTGATCTAAGAGCAGTGTGATGCAATTGTTCTGGCACACCATCATCTTATTATCAGAGTAAATTTAGTGCTCTTAAGAGAGCATTTAGCGGCCCACGAGAGGGAGTTCTCAAAATACACCAAGAAGTATGTTAATGACATGGATAAAAATACTCTAAAGATGACAATGAAATTAAGGTGAATCTATTTATTTTGTTTTACCAAAGTAAATTACACAGGATGCACCAGAAGAGGGTGAGTTTTTTCGTATCGGCTCATGCCACGCTTTCTTATGCTGGATTTTTTTGGCTTTGGGCCCTAAAAAACTGATATGACAATTACTATTATTAAGAGAACAAAAGAAATATACCAGAATTATCATGAAAATATTAAGCATCACAACTGTTTTCAACATTGATAATACCAAATAATGTATGAAACCAGCATATTAGGGAGGATCTTTTGATTTTAGCTAAGACTATCTGTATTGTTTATATTTCTTCAACTTAAAAAAAAAAAAAGAAAAGAAACCAGCAAATCAGAATGATTTCTGAAGGATCATGTGACACTGATGACTGGAGTAATGATGCTGAATACTCAGCTTTACTATCACAGAAAGACAAAAGTTACTTTAAACTATATTTTACATTATTTCACAATATTACAAACTATATTTTACAATATTACTATTTTACAGAATTAAAATGAATGCAGCATTAATAAACATAAGAGACTTCTTTCGAAAACATTACAAAAATAAAAAGTAAATAATTAGTAAATATCCAATAAAAACACACACACACAAACAAACAAAAATGCAAAAAAATAGGTATATTTTACATTTATCTAAAAAGTAAAATAAAATAATAAATAAAATAAAATAAAAAATAAATAAATAAAATAAAAAATAAATAAATAAATAAATAAATACATAAATAAAATAAAACAAAATAAAACAAAATAAAAATAACTCAGGGATCCTGAGTTCGAGTCTCGCCTTGCGGACCTTTCCTGATCTTGTCCTCCTCCTGAAAAAAATCTACCCAGCTGTTTTCAACATAATAATAATACTAAATGTTTTTTGAGCAGCAAATCAGAATATTAGAATGATTTCTGAAGGATCATGTGACTGGAGTTATGATGCTAAAAACTCAGCTTTGAAATCACAGGAATAAATTACTTTTTAAATATATACAAATAGAAAACAGTTATTTTAAATAGTAAAAATATTTTAGAATTTTACTGTTTTTGCTGTGTTTTGGATTAAATAAATGCAGGCTTGGTGAGCAGAAAAGTCTTCTTTAAAAAAAAAATCTTACTGTTCAAAAAAACAAACAAAAAAAAAATAGTAAATTAGTAATAATCTGTAAATACATTCATGTTTACATTTGTTCATTCAGAAGACACACTATCCAAAGCATCTTACAAATTAGAAAAACACAAGCAAAGTATTTGTATATGCCTGAGAGTGTCATGCTCACAGAGATGTGACACTGACCTACAAACACAGCACTGGTGCATAACGCTAGTTAATAAATGTTAATACCAGACATTCTTAAAGTATGTGGACACACAAACCAACCCCCCGCTGACTCTGCTTTAAAGTGTTTAGGCTGGGAATAAATTAAGATTAACTCTCACTATCACAATCCAGCCTAGAAATTACGCTGGTCAACGGCAGCGATTGACTGAAGGCAGATTACCTAAGAGAGGTCTAAAAAACAAACAATGTTACAAAACATAAGACACTTTAATCTTGTCAACGTGGAATAAAAATACTCAAATACTGTCTTAGGAGTACAGACAGCATTAAAGCTCAACAGATCAGAAAGGGGAATATGAGGATTAAAGCTATTTTTAACCACTGAGGGCATTGTGAGTGAATGGTCAGAAGTTCATGGGTGTCAGTTTGGTCACACTAAGCATGTTAGCACATTACTGACCAGAGGTGTTTGTTCATATGACATCTGTGTGTTACGCAGAGTGTTTTGCACAGATGTGCTTGAGTAGTGTTGTCTCAGAAGAAGGGAGTGTGCCAGCTCTGTAATGGCAACACTATTACACAAACAGGTATGTAATGGCTTGGATCACATCCAGCAATGACGTACACAACAGTGTCTGTGTGAGACAGTTGTTGCTTTTAGATCACAACCCTGTGTGTGAACAATTCTGTGTTCACGGCACACGGTGGGACCGAGTTTTACGGACGAACAGAAAGACGGGCGAAAAAGGCAGATTCCATCAAGTCCGCTGGGTAAAACACAATGAGACCCTCAAACTGTTTACACTTTTACTGTTTACTCAGATCATTTCCTAGATTCACAGACCCATGACCACTTGGGGAGGAACTGCTTAAAAGCAGCGACACTATTAACAGTAGTTTAGTTGTTTTCAAAACAGTGTTGTTTTTCCAGTAACAAAATATTTCTTCCAACAACATGCAACATCATTGTTTTTGCGTCAGGGAATAATCAACTCACTGTCTGTCCGCTCTCTCTTTGTGAATCATTTTTTCTGAACAAACTGCTTCACTAAATTTAAAATCAGACTTCCCAGTGCAGCCTTCAGTGTCACATGATACTTCAGAAATCATTGTAATATGCTGATTTGTTGTTCAAGAATGCTGACACAAAAGCTGTGCCGCTAAATATAATTGTGAAAACCATCATACATTTGTTTCAGAATTCTTTGATGCAAAATGTTCAAAAGAACAGCATTTTTTTTTAAATTTTGAAATCTTTTGTAACATTATAAATGCAAATTTCTGCCATTAAACTCTAGATGGCTCAGGCTGATAGGTTTTAACTCAATCTGATATAATCACATCATTGCACAGCTGATGTTTTTTTTTTTTTCACATCAGCAGCCAACATTCAAACACTCAGCTAGTGTTTGCTGGAGCAGTTGCAGCACATTTTAGAAACCCTCCACCTTCCCCAGCTCCACCTGTCTAGATCTGCTAAAGGGTGATTTCACGTATAGTACATGTGGGGGTTATTTTATATGTCGTATATGCAGCAGCAGTATTTTTTACATGTTTACAGCAGCAGTAGCAAATCTCGGTACTTGCTTTGCTGCAGCAGCATAGATCTATTTCGCCAAGACCAAACACATTAACACCGCCATGTGTATTACCATGCTAAACTCTCTAAGAGTTGTCATAACAGAAATGTCTTTACTATCATTTTTGATTAATTTATTGCTCTTATTATTTACTAAAATTCTTCAGCGATTCATAAATAGCACCTGAAAAATCGATTCAGTTCAGTGAATCTTTTTGTCATTAAAGAATTTGTTTCCTTCCAAAATAAAAATTCTTGATAATTTACTCACCCCGTTGTCATCCAAGATGTCCATGTCTTTCTTCAGTCGCAAAGAAAGAAAGTTTTTTGAGGAAAACATTCCAGGATTTTTCTCCATATAGTGGACTTCTATGTTTTAAAACAGTTTAAACTTCCAGTTGCCATTTCAATGCAGCTTTCAAGGGTTCTACATGATCCCTTCAGAGAAACAGAAGGGATTTTTTCTTAAAAATTAAAAATGTATATACTTTTTAACCCACAAATGCTTGTTTTCACACATTACGCAATCACGTTGGAAAGGTCATGCATGGTTAGGTCTTCATCTGTGTACTCCGATTTAAAAAGGTAGGGTAGGGTGAAAAACTCCATCTCATTTTTTCCTTCAAAATCGTCCAACATCGTTATTTTGTATAGGGCGTTTGACTTTTTGCAAGTTTGCTTTGTAAGGTCGAGTAAGGTTTGAAGCTGCATTGAAACTGCAATTTGGAAGTTCAAACAGTTTTGAACCATATAAGTCCACTATATGGAGAAAATCCTGAAATGTTTTCCTCAAAACCCTTTTTTTGACTGAAGAATGAAAGACATGAACATCTTGGATGACATGGGGGTGAGTAAATTATCAGGAAATTTTTATTCTGCAAGTGAACTAATCCTTTAACGTCTGATGTTTATCTTTTTGTTTTATACAATAAACGTGTCTGTTTCTGGTTTTGTCGAATTCAAAGTAATTTTGCAGTTTAAAGCTATTGTATTCTTGTGCCAGATGACTGTAAAAAAAATAAATTAGGAAAATATAATTTGTTTTACATTTAAAAAGTCTATCTTCTTCTTACATAGTTTAATTTTAGTTAGACGGAGTAAGTACCAAACTAAAACCTTAGTTTCACTGCCATTAAACATTGAATAGTTTCAAAGTAGTGTCTCCAACACTGACACTCTCACACACTAAAATGTTTCAGAGGATGCTGTTTATGAAAAACCATCCACTTTGAAGATTCACTCTCTTATGACACAAACACAAGCAACTACAACTAGTATAATCATAGGGGTTGTTGTTATAACAGTGATCTGTTGAGGACTGTGTGTGAGTGTGCTATTTCCAAAGACACACAGTGTGTGACTCACGTCCTTTTTTCTAGACAGGCAGGTACGGATGAATGAAATCAATCCCCTTAAGCTGAACCCAGTTGATTTAGAAACAGTTAATGACGTTAACAAAAGCCCGGGCCTCTACTTTGTCTCATCCCTCTCTGTCTGGAAGACTTTCCTTCAAGCTACAAGACAAACACTCAACCTCCTGAAAAGAGCAAGGTTAAGGATTCTGGAATGCCTGAGTAATTTGGATAATGAAACCATGTCTTTAAGCAGGGAAAGTTAACCCTTCAATTTAAACTGAAATAAAAAAAAAAAACTTCAAGATGTAGAATCTGAATTAGGCTCTGTCTTTGAGTTTTGACTGGAGTGGAAAGAAGCTGCTGGAGTAAAAACTGACATATGCCAATGACTCTAGCATTAGTCAACACACATGTTTAACTGTCTGGATGTTAGTGCATGTTTAGAAAGGATGACACAAGTTTCATTATTCCAAACTGCTTAACAGATCATTATTGAGTGCACATTCACATTTTCAAATGCCTTGAAACGTTAAAAACAGACAGTATGAGTGAGAGGAGACAGATTACTAGTGGAAAAAAACTGAGAAAAAACAAAACAAAACAATGCTTTCTGTGACTATAGATGGGTCCCACCTTTCGGTTTATTTTAGAACATACTTGAGGATTAACCTACCAGCTTGAAAAATACAATTTATGCCATGATTTGAGCTAAAGATGTGGCAGTTAGCAAACCATTGTTTTCTTTTTGCTCATATGGAACAATATGCATTGTGAAAAGCACAATCCAAATCAAACTAAACACACACCACAGCAAGTGATGAAAGATCACACTAAGTGTGAAGAACATTTAACAAATGAAATGTTTGACATTGACTATTGTGGTCATGATGCAAGACGGGAGACTTGTCTTCATCTCCCTAGCAAGGAAAACATCATATGACATGTCTAATTGTATGAATAATGTCCATGTCAGCTCTGCACAAGTGAGATAAGATAAGAGTGGACTGGACATCTTGATGTCCTTGAGCACAAGATCCTGTGTTGAGTCCTGAACTATTTGACATCCTGCTGTTGTGAACATCTGAGCCTCTATTCATTTTTAGGACAAAAACATGCCAATGCTGAGCAGTGTTATCAGCAAAGTCAATGTCAACTATATACTGTGCATGTTTCCGATATCCACAACGCTACCTGATCTCAGGACGAAAATGACTCTGTGGGAACTTTTTCACAAGACGCGAAATACATACCAATAATTACATATCACTGCAGTTTCCAACAGTTTCCAATCATTTTCAAAAACGATTTGCTGATAAAATAATTTAAAAGCATTTTCATTACACTTTATTTGCTCTGTTTTATTTTGTGAAGCATATGGAATAACCGGTTCATAAAAACAATAAACCCTGTGAAGCCGTGGTTTACGGTGAATTTATAACAGGGTTTTAGGCACTCAGCTTTGTGCTGTGCCTAACAATGCCCTTTGGCTGTTATAAATTCACTGTAAACAACTGTTTCTTGGGGCTTATTGCTTTATTTTACACCAAAAATATACAGATGCATCTCAATAAATTAGAATGTTGTAGAAAAGTTCATTCATTTCAGTAACAAAAACCCACCAATTCACTATCTCAACAAATTAGAATACTTCATAAGACCAATAAAAAAAAAAAAAAAACATTTTTAGTCAATCGTTGGCCTTCTGGGAAGTATGTTCATTTACTGTGTATGTTCTCAGTACTTGGTAGGGGCTCCTTTTGCTTTTTAATTACTGCCTCAATTCTGCATGGCATGGAGGTGATCAGTCTGTGGCACTGCTGAGGTGGTATGGCAGCCCAGGTTTCTTTGACAGTGGCCTTCAGCTCATCTGCATTTTTTGGTCTCTTGTTTCTCATTTTCCCCTTGACAATACCCCATAGATTTTCTATGGGGTTCAGGTCTGGTAAGTTTGCTGGCCAGTCAAGCACACCAACACCATGGTCATTTAACCAACTTTTGGTGCTTTTGGCAGTGTGGGCAGGTGCCAAATCCTGCTGGAAAATTAAATCAGCATCTTTAAAAAGCAGGTCAGCAGAAGGAAGCATGAAGTGCTCTAAAATTTCTTGGTAAAACGGGTGCAGTGACTTTGGTTTTCAAAATACATAGTGGACCAACAGTAGATGACATTGCACCCCAAATCATCACAGACTGTGGAAACTTAACACTGGACTTCAAGCAACTTGGGCTATGAGCTTCTCCACCCTTCCTCCAG
>JAHKKF010513087.1:6918-18597 GCA_019740295.1 Labeo calbasu
CAATCTTTAGTCTGGATTCTAAAGTTCTGATCTTTTTGAATACAGAGTATATTCTCTTCCACATGTTGTTTTAGATACTGATGATGTTTCTTCTCTGCAAAACATAAAAGGAGATATTTAGTAGAATGTCCAAGCTGCTCTTTTCCATGTATTGAAAGTAAATGGAAACGAGTGCTTATGAGCTCCTAAAAATGACTGGTCACTGCAACTTGTGCACCATTTTTAAAGCTATCCGAAGCCATTAGACTGAAGTTGTGTGGATGTAAATATGACTGGTTTAATTATAGTAATGCATCTCATAATAATTGCAGTGTTGTGGTGCAGAGAGCTGTATTTTGATTTTATGAATTGACATAAAATGGATCACATGTTCCACCAGAGGATGTTTGTGTGCAATATCTCTGTACTAATTTTGAGCTCTCATAGGACAGTTATCGAAATGAAAAAGAAAAATTAATTAAAACTCTGCACTTGGATTCATTACACTGTTTGCATATGCATGTGTGAAGCATATTAGTTGGTTTTATGATTTAAACGTCTGTGTTTTCTTAAAGATACACATTTTTCTGTGTGATTAAAAAACTGTATATATTTTGAGTTTTTATTGTAACATGCATAATTAGATTAAGTAATATAATATTAATATTATTGGAATGTTAATATTTTTAAGTAATATATTTTTCTTTGAAACATTGTTTATTTGAAATATTTTGTATCTGAATATAATAAAATATAATATAATATTAATATTTTTGTTTTTAATTAATGTTTTGAGCAAACAAATTTACTTTTGTAACAATGTGAACTAGTTAGATTAAAGCATGCTTGGAACAATTAGTTAATTAAACTCTTCACTTACTAAATTAAACTTCCTAGAATATTTATAGAATGCCTGAGGCCATTAAGTTTCACAGTCTAGAAATAGTTTGCCTTTGTATTTTGTCATTAAACTATCGGATGCTGTGAGATTTATGAGAGGACATTCATTGTTTTTAAATTCTGTTCTTAAAAGTTGAGTTTAGAAATATTGATTTTTCTTTCATGTACAATTTGATGACAGTCTTTTGTCCTTTTTTTTCTACAGCGATATATGTGTTTTGCACACCCCACTGAAGTGAAGCCCCCAGAGGATTTACAGGACTTGGGAGTTCGGTTCCTGCAGCCATTCGTGAACCTGCTGTCCAAAAGCACATACTGGTGGATGAACACCTTTATCACTGCAGCACACAGACGCCCCATCGATCTGAAGGTCATTGGCAAGCTACCAATCGCAATGAGAGCTCTAACTAACTACCTGAAGCTCCGCGAGGCCTTTGAAGCCCAGAAGGTACGTTGTGTCTGCCTTATTTTCTTTCTCAGTGCAGTGCAGTACAGTGCAGACAACAAACAATGAGTCAAAAAGGACTTTTATGGAGTTTGAAGCCTAAATAGAATCAGCAGAAGTCAAAAACTAAACGTATGATAGCTTCTTTCCAGGATTTGGCCTACAAAAATACACAACTGCTAAAAAATGCTAACTTGCTAACTTGTTTCTGGGTTTTGGCCTGTATAAATCGGGAATTGCTAATACTGGAACCGGAAGTGGCTAAGATGCTAGCTTCTTTCCATGTTTTGGTCTACAAAAGTGTTAAAACTGTAACTGGAACATACTCAATAGTTTCAAAGTGCTAAAATCCGAACAAGCTGTTACGGATGAAAATGTTAACCTGGAAACGGAAGTGCTAACATGCTAACTCGTTTCCTGGTTTTGGCCTACATAAATACAGAAGTGTTAATACTAGAACTAGAGTTGGCTAAAATGCTAACTTCTTTCCATGTTTTGGTCTGTAAAAGCATGGAAGTGCTAAACCTGAAAACGGAAGTGCTAACATGTTAACTCGTTTCCATGTTTTGGCCTACAAAAATATAGTGCTAAATCCAGAGTTGAAAATGCTAACTTCCCTGCTGACAAAATAGCTAAAACCAGTCTAAGGTTGGCTGGTTTTAACTGGTCATAGTTGGTCAGCAGGCTGGTTTTAGATGGGTTTTAGCCACTTCCAGGTTGGTCTTAGCTGATCAGGCTGGGAGACTAGCTGGAACAACCAGCTAAAACCAGCTACTTCCAGCTTAAACCAGCTAAGACAAGCCAACCAGCCTAAGCTGCTTTTAGCTGTTTTTTAAGCAGGGTTGCTAACTTGTTTTTGGGTTTTGGCCTATATAAATCAGGAATTGGCAATTCCGGAACTGGAAGTGGCTAAGATGTTAGCTTCTTTCCATGTTTTGGTCTACAAATATATGGAAGTGTTAAAACTGTAACTGGAAGTGTTAACATGCTCAATAGTTTCCAAGTTTTGTTCTACAAAAACATAGAAGTACTAAAATTGGAACCAGCTGTTAAGGATGAAAGTGTTAGCCTGGAAACGGAAGTGCTAACATGCTAACTTGTTTGCAGGTTTTGGCCTACAAAAACATAGAAGTGCAAAACACAGAATTGAAAGTGCTAACTTGCTAACTTGTTTCCAGATTTTGGCCTACATAAATACAGAAGTGTTAATACTACAACCAGAGTTGGCTAAAATGCTGACTTCTTTCCATGTTTTGGCCTACAAAAATATAGAAGTGCTAACTTCCCCGTTGGAAAAACAGCTAAAACCAGGTCATAGCTGGTCAGCAGGCTGGTTTTAGATGGGTTTTGGTCACTTCCAACCTGTCTAGCCTAGCCAGGCTGGGAGACCAGCAAAAACCAGCTACCTCCATCTTAAACCAGCTAAGACCAGCCAACCAGCCTAGGCTGGTTTTAGCAGTTTTTTTTTTTTTCAGCAGGATTGCTAACAACTGGGTTTTGGCATACAATAATCAAGAACTGGTAATTCCAGAACCAGGAGTGGCTAAGATGCTAGCTTCTTTCCGTATTTTGGTCTACAAATGTATGGAAGTGCTAACATACTTAATAGTTTCCAGGATTTGTTCTACAAAAAAATTGAATTGCTAAAACCGGAACTGAAAATGCTAACTTGCTATGTTTTAGTCTGTAAAAGTATGGAAGTGCTTAAACTGGAAACGGAGGTACTAACGTGATAACTCGTTTCCAGGTTTTGCCCTACAAAAATATAGAAGTGCTAAAACCGGAGTTGAAAGAGCTAACTTGCTAATTTGTCTCCGTGTTTTGGCCTACATAAATAGGGAAGTGCTAATACCGGAACTGGAAGTTGCTAAGATGCTAGCTTCTTTCAGTGTTTTAGTCTGCATAAGTATGAAAATGCTAATACCAGAACCTAACATGCTAACTCGTTTCCATGTTTTGTTCTACAAAAATACATAAGTGTTAAATCCAGAGCTGGAAGTGGCTAACATGCTAACTTGTTTTGGCTTAAAAAAATACATAATTGTTAAAGCCGGAACCAGAATTGCTGAAAGGACAACTGGTTTCCGGGTCTTGTAGTACAAAAAAAAAACGTGTAAGTGCTATAGTGATGTGATATATATATATATATATATATATATATATATATATATATAGCACTTTGTTATAGCANGCTATAGTGATGTGATATATATATATATATATATATATATATATATATATATAGCACTTTGTTATAGCAATTTGTTTTTACAGTATTTCATAAATAGTCAGATTTCATCCTAAGTCTCACTTTATCTAAAGTGTCTGTTTGAATGATGTCCACACAAAAACATCTACTTATCTGTTCCCCTTGGATTTGGGGATGTTGATGATGATGTCAAAAGTCACGTACGTCACAAACCAAACAAAGACAGATGTGAAATACCACTTAAATTTATTGTCTATAACATATATCTTCAAAGCACTGAAAGACAGAAGATGTTCCTTTTGCTCTGTGAATGCAGTGACCTTTTGACCCTCAGTGGGGTGAAGGACTTCTGCGTCTCTGTTCTCATTAGAATAAAGAGCATATGACGTGTGCAGTTACGTGTTTGTGCGCTCAATTCCAGGTAAAGGGACATTGTGAGAGTTCATAACGTGATGGTTTTCACATGCGGCACGAGTGCAGCGTGACATCGGTCACGTCTCAAATGATGAACTCCATTAGTAATGGCCATAATAAATGCTACATATGATTGATTCCATCCTCTAGTGCAATAGTTCAGGATTAGTATCTCATCCGGATCCATTCTGGTGTGCAACGACCATCTAATCAATTCCAAAATGATAAAATCAATCCCTGCCATACATTTTTCTTCACTTATTGACAGAAACGCAGCAATGTGGAGGTAAAACAGCTTGTAAAAAAGGTTTCACATTTTCACATGTAAGGAAATATCTTTTCCAGGTAACAGCGAACATTGAATGAATGTTCAGAATGTTCTGGCAAGATTCTTAACAAAAAGTTATTAATATTTTTTTTTTATTATTATTATTATTTTTTTTTTTTTCTGAAATGCTTTAGTTGGACATTTGTTAAACTTAAAAAAAAAAATGTTACTATTTGTTCCACGTTTAAAGAAAATACAAAAATAACATTTCCACGATTATAAAAATGATACATTGTAAAAACAGAATGTTCTCTTAACATTCATGTAAAAACCGGACATTTTGAAAATTTATAGAATGTTGAGAAATAATGTCTTTAGAACATATTTTTGTCAGCTGGGTATAAACACAAATTAAATACACTATAATTCAAATTACATATTAATTACTATTTCTTCCAACATTGAGCTTATTTTATTATGCCAAGGTGTTTTCAGGTCACAATAACCTCACGTTTTTAGCTCCAGTGTTCGGTTTATAAAAATGACAGGGACAGAGCTGATGAGATTCTGAGTTTTGTGTTTGTTATTTAAATTTCAAATAAAAATGCATGGATGAAAATTACAGCGATGCTTGCCTGTTAGAAAACAAATCCACTGAAATGCATAGAGCAATCCATACCAGCACTGTAATTATGCATGTGTGCTGTTTTCAAATACATATTAACATAACAAAACGCAAACACATTTCCTAATTTCTCATGTCTGTGTTAATGAATTATCTGAAAACTTCACAATGTAAAATGTGCAAGCAAAAACGAACTTCTTTTATTCAAATAAAAATGTTTGTGCGTTTGACACATAAGACGTAAGAGAGAAAATGTGACACCTGTATCCCTACGTAGCTGTTCAGTACAGAGAAGATAAAAGCTCTGTTCCAAAAGCTAGAAAGCTGCCTACCTAAACAGCATTTTAAGTCATAACACCTCCATAGAAAAGATAGTTCCTAGTTGTAGGCAGCAACGCAATACTGTGATTTACTGTCATTTGCAGGTATAAGGCAATTTCTTGTGTGTTGTGGCCAGCTCACTCTTTAATCATATTTCAAAAACAACAGAAGTCATTATGAAAATAATTACATCGGAAGATACACTACCAGTCAAAAGTTTTCGAACAGTAAGATTTGTAATGTTTTTTTAAAGAATTCTCTTCTGTGCACCAAGCCTGAATTTATTTGATCCAAAATACAGCAAAAGCAGTAATATTGTGAAATATTTTTACAACTTAAAATAGCTGCTTTCTATTTGAATATGTTTTAAAATGTAATTTATTCCTGTGATCAAAACTAAATTTTCAGCATCATTACTCCAGTCCTCAGTGTCACATGATCCTTCAGAAATCATTCTAATATGCTGATTTGCTGCTCAAATGCTTTATTATTATTATTATTATTATTATTATTATTATTTAAAACAGTTGAATGATAAAAGTGATGATAAAGACATTTATAATGTTACAAACTATTTCTATTTCAGATAAATGCTGTTCTTCTGAACTTGCTATTCATCAAAGAAACCTGAAAGAATTCTACTCAGCTGTTTTCAACATAATACTAATACATGTTTTTTGAGCAACAAATCAGAATATTAGAATGATTTCTGAAGGATCATGTGATTGGAGTAATGATGCAAAAAATTCAGTTTGAAATCACAGGGATAAATTACATTTTAAAATATATTCAAATAGAAAACAGTTATTTAAAATAGTAAAAATATTTCAAAACTTTACTGGTTTTGCTGTACTTTGGATCAAATAAATGCAGGCTTGGTGAGCAGAAGAGACTTCTTTAAAAACCATTACAAATCTTACTGTTCAAAAACATTACATTTCAGCATATTGCATTTAATATAAATGTATCGTATAATACATTTCCATCAAATTGCAATTAACATGAAATTAAGGGTCTGAAAACATTCCATTTACACTTAAGTATGTTTTTTAACTATATTTTTACCATAAAAAGTAGCCTTTAGCAACATGCTAACTCAAATCTCGGAATCTAAATTCATCACTTGCTGAGTTGTAAAAGGTTTCAAATTAGTCACTTTTGAGGTTCCATGATGGTTTCTGTCATTAGCTATGTTTCCATCACCCCGCGCATTTTGAAGTATCGCATCAGAAACAAGCGATGAAAACGCCAAAATTCAATTAAAAAAATCCCTTACTTTGCAAAAAAGTTACACTTGCTAAAGGTGGTTTTTAACTTATGTGAAACAGGGTTCATGCAAATATTGGGAGGTGGAAATGCAATTGCAGAATAAATTCCTCCATGTGCATCAAAAAAGTCATGTGACTTTGCGCTATAAGTCTGTTGTTAAAGTATTTCGGTATAATTGAAAACTATTATATTCAGTGGCTTCTCCTACTTTTCTTAGAAATATTTAGTGGCAGTTTATCACTAAGTGACGATTTTGTTCTCTTTGACTCATTGGATGGAAACGGTGCTTATTCGCAAATGTTTATTCGATATTCCAAGTTAAATTCGCAGCATTGTATGAAAACCTGGCATTACAAAGTAGCTGCCTATGTAGACAGTAGAAAGCAAGCTTACTGGGTTTTAAAACAAAGATGTTATGACTTTCTCCTTTGTAGTACAGTGAATAATTTAGATGCAGTCGCAAAAATCTTGGTTCTACTCATATCTGTCTTTGCTTTTCTGTTACCTATTCAGAGTCCTCAAGGCATTCAGCCGCTGGGGAGCAAGTGGATCTGGACGGCTCTGCGACAGGCCTTTGGAAGACCTCTTTTGCTCAGCATCACCTACCGTTTCATGGCAGATCTGCTTGGCTTTGCCGGACCGCTCTGCATCTCAGGCATCGTGCACCACCTCAGTAAAGAGAACCACACCATTCAGCCACCGGTAAGAACATCTCTGTCTTTTACACCCATCTGAGCCACATGTAAAACAACCAAGAATAAGGGCAGAGTTTTGGTTGGTCCAAATGTAAAAGACACTGGAATTAAATTATTTTAAGTACTTTTTTTCTCTAAGGTATTTTGAGGGTAAAATTAGAAACCCTTGCAGTGGGAGACTCATTTCTGGGCATGGCTGTGTCTTTTCATGTAACATTTTCATCTTGTGTTACGAAGCGTTTTATCGTCATGCTGCTGTAATCAATTATTGAAGACTTTAACAGCATACTGTCTGGCTCTCGGATGTCGGATGTTGGCCTGTTTGGATGTCTTCATATGACATAATCTTCTTCACCACATGAAGTTAGTGATGACAAGACACGGATATAAAATGAATGAACAATTCACATAAAAAAAAAGGCTTATGCCCAATTAATTATTTTTCTAGTTACTACATTGAAAACCATGGCCATCATACACTATTTATTTATTTATTTATTTATTTATTTATTTATTTTTGAGAGCGGCATCAGTTGTAACCCTTGCACTAGAGGGAAGATATCCCATGTTTGGGTAAGTTACTAAAAAAAAGTAATCCACTACAAATTATGAATTACTTCTTTAAAATTGCAATTTGATTACATTACTGATTATTGCATTTAAAACAGATTACTCATTACTTTCAAGTTACTTTCAGGTTTACTTGTCATTTTATCAAACCTAAAAAATACACTTCAAAGTGAAACTTTCAGTTCTTTCAGTAATTTAATATTGACCGCAACATTACATAAGTATTAAAACAACTGTTTAATTGCATTTTTCCCTGATAACAGTCAAATGAAATAAAAATATTCTGGCATTTTGATATACAGATAAGAGTAATACGCAATTTAAAACTGTAAAATGTATACTTTTATTTGTATATACTCGTGATATCAACAAAACGTGCTTTTGTAAAATAAAGAAAACAAACTAGGTGCACTTTATGTTGTCTCAGTCTCCTTGAACTTCTTTCTGAAACGCGTCACAAAAATGAATAAAAACTCAGCGAATACTTGAAACAGACAACTAAAGTTGACTCAAACTTTGTGTTGTGTGTCACACTGAGAGAAAAGAAAAGAAAGTGTAAAGAGTTGTCTGTGGATTTGAGATAAAAAATTGTGAAGGCTACAAATCCATCTCCAGAGATCTTAATGTTTCTATGTCCACTGTGCACAATATAATCAAGAGGTTAACAGCCCATGGCACTGTGGCTAACTTCCCTGGATGTGGATGGAAGAGCAAAATTATATGAAAAATAATGAAAAATTACAACAAAGGATTGTTCGAATGGTGGATAAAGAACCCCGATTAACTTCCAAACAAATTCAAGCTGATCTGCAGAGACAGCACTGTCAGCTCACACTATCCGTCACCATCTGAATGAAACACTATGGTAGGAGACCCAGGAGGACACCACTGCTGACACAAAGGCATAAAAAAGCAAGACTGGAGTTGGCCAAAACCACAATCTTTCTGGGAGAACGTTGTCTCGGTCTCCTTGAACTTCTGTCTTAAACATGTCACAAACATGAATAAAAACTCAGCGAATACATGAGAAATATTTCTAAGGAAAGCTTGAAGTTTCTGTATTTATTCTTACATATATTAATGTTATTGTGACATAAACTTGTACACATTTACTGGTTGGACTTTTCTCAAACTATAATGCCAGACTAAAATATGTGAAATCAAATGCAACATTTTGAAATATGATGTCTAGATGTTGTACAAATTGTCTGCTTTTTAGCTTGCATAAAGGGCATACATGATTTTAAAATGCATTTTACTTCATATTGTCTCTGAACACTGTATTGTATTATTGTACTGAAGTATGAAAAGTTTTATATATATATATTAAACGTAATTAAGTATTGAAAGTAAAAGTACAAGTAAATGCAAATTGAAAGGAAGAAATATGTTTATACACAGCTTAAGTAGCAAGATTGTTCAGTTTGAACTCTTTCTTGTATTTTGTATCTTTGGGTAAGAATAAGAAGCACTTGATTTGGTACTTAGTGTCTATCATTCCAACACAAGAAAACATTACTGGAATCTGGAAACTGAAATGGCATTTAGACATATTTACACAGTTTAATGTATCTCAGTGGGGAAATGAATGCATTTAACCTGCAGTTACAGATGCATAAATAATGCTTTGTTTTAAACATAAAATCATGAATACTGATATTTGAAATGATTTAAAACGTGAAAAATATAGTCAAAATGTGAAATTAAAACCACCAGCAGGCTGCAGCAAGTCACTGTTTATGAGTGAGTCATTGAGATTCAACCGATTTATTCAACGACTGATTAATTCAGGAATAAAGCACTTGAGAGTGTTGATGAGTGAATCACTGAATCATTTATTCAACCGATGCTTTCAAAAACTGGTTAATTCAGTAACTGTCCATTGCTCAGACACTCAAAACAGTGCTGTGATCTTTGTTTGAAACTATTGTCATTTGCAAAATTGAGCAAAAACAGACAATATTGTGTCTAAAATGTAAGTCACTTAATGCTAACTTTATTAAACTGTGGAAAGTGGGACACACGTCTGCTTTAAGTAATAACTGAGTGCCATGATTAATTTATATTTATGGCATTTTCTAGCAGAGAAAACAAAGAGTTGTGATGTGTTGTTCAGGGTAGCAGTTCTCTAAAGTTCATAATTCATTTCAGAAATTGTATTCACTTGCCAATGGCAAACTTTAATGAGTTTTTATAGCTTCATTCTGTGCATTTGTATAGTAGTGATTCAGTTTCCGTTCATTAAGACCAAGTCTCCTCACTGCTTTTTCAACTAATTGTTCTGTCAGCGGCGGGTTCTTTTTCACTGGTGTAATTGACTCATTTGTTGCTGCTCTAATCTTTAATTACATAATATAGTTGCAATTAGAATTATAATTAGTGTCCTGTGCTTTCTCTTAAGAGGAAAATTGCTGATTAGTGACAGGATATTGTCATAGTAGGGAATAAATAGTACTAGTAGCCTTAAAAACTGGTTTAGCTTAATTGGTAACTAGTTCTATAGAGGACAGTCATGGCTAACGCTAAATGGTTTGATGTGTTTCAGGTGAAGCATCTTGGAATCTACTTCATCTCCTCTCAAGAGTTTCTCGCTAATGCTTACGTCCTTGCCGTGCTGCTGTTCTTTGCTCTGCTCCTTCAGAGGACTTTCCTCCAGGCCTCCTACTATGTTGCCATTGAGACTGGAATCAACCTGAGAGGAGCATTTCAGGTGTGAAAATGTATTTCATTGTAAATTTAAAAGTAATACTTTACTAGCTCATTGAAAAAAGTAATCTTATTACGTAATTCGTATTACTTGTAATGCGTTACCCCCAACACTGCAAATAATACGATATCCGGTTTGACTTCCAGACAAAGATCTTCAATAAAATAATGCGTCTCTGCACCTCCAACATGTCCATGGGAGGAATGACAGTGGGCCAGATCTGCAACCTCGTCGCTATAGACACCAACCAGCTGATGTGGTTCTTCTTCCTGTGCCCCAACCTGTTCGCAATGCCAGTTCAGGTAAAGTCTCAGGCGAGGTTCCTTTCTCTATAGAGTTCAGTGCATTGGGGAATGCTGGTGTGAGTCTGTCAATGGGCCTTGAGTCAAATGTTTCAATCGCATTGCCGTATTCGCCTCAGAGAAGCTGTTTTTAAATAGACGTTCCCTCACATGGGTTTTATCTGGGATGTTATCTGTACTTGACCCACATAGGAAGAGATGTTGCTTTTAAGTCCAACATGTCCAGTCCCAGTAAGAGTCAAACTAATTCTGAAATGAAATCTGACCTTAACTTGACTGTTTTAGAAACTTGGACTTAATCTGTTTTGCTGAATCTAAGGATGCTGTATAGTTAGTGTTCTTTTTTAATTTAGACAAAGAACACAAACGTAATGTCCGCACACTGATACTGCTCCTTGATAATGTTTATTGCAATGTTTCGACCATCAGGTCTTTGTCAGGCATTAATTTTAGATCAGAGATTCTACAGATACCAGAATATACACTGGAAATCCAGTGACAACACTGTGGCAAAATTAGTTAATATAGCCAATGTAATGTAGTGTAGATTCTAAACCATATTAGGTTACATATGGACGCTTTAGGTTACGCTTTAGGACGTTTTCTCTTATTTATTTATTTATTTGTTTTGCCCTGTGTTGCGTTGTGTTTTGCTTTGTTTTGTTTTGTTTCATTTTTTATTTTTGTTTCATTTTAAGTTTTGTTTTGTCTGATTTTTATTTATTTTTTGCTTTGCTTCACATTTTGCTTCATTGTATTTTTATTTATTTTACTTTTGTTGTGTTGTTTTGCTTTCTGTTTTTTTTTTTTTTTTATTTCTTTTCATTTTTTGTCTTGTGTTGTCTTGTTTGCTTGGCTTTGTGTTTTATTATTTTTTTTTGTTGTTTTGATGTGCCTTTTGTATTTTGTCTTGATTTTGTCATATTTTTTCTTTCCTCACTTTGTATTGTGTTCATTTTGTTTTTCACTTTTGTT
>JAHKKF010513089.1:0-10617 GCA_019740295.1 Labeo calbasu
TTGGATGACAAGGGGATGAGTAAATTATTTGTAAATTGTTGTTCTGGAAGTTCATTTTATTCATTTTATCAATCAGGTATTAAGAATCAAGCATATGTAAACTTTTGAATTGAGTAATTTTTTATCAATTATTATAATATATAACTATTATTTTCTCTTGTGGACTATATGTAAAGGTCTTTTATGTGAAATATCTTTTTCAGGTCAGTACTAAATAAAAAATCGAATGCATTTTGTATGTAAATGAGGTGTATGTAAACTTTTGACCTCAACTTTAAATGCTTTAATTGTAGTGTACATATTTCTGCATTTTCAAATGGTCCTTGAAGCTGCTTTAGGGGGTCTGTGATGATGTACAAAACACATTAAAAACATTAAAATACATGAAAAAATACAGAGCTAATGAGCTGTTTAACATTGTATAATGTAGTTATGGTAATCTGCAGTTTTGCTGATCTGCTGTTGCAGATTTTTCAGCTTTTGAACAAAACATTACTTTCCAAATAAAAATCCTCAAACGAATCCGTATCTCATCGAGAGGCAATTAAAACCCTTTTAGTATAAAATGGATGCTGAAGCTTCTCCAGTCTGACTCTCCCCTCGGTGGCTTGCACCGCGAAATCCTTCCAAGTATGAGGTCAGTACGAGGGCAGGGTTCCTCCTCTGTGCTGCAGGCTCATTGTGAGGATGGCTGGCTCGTTCAGTCTCAAAGCATCAAAGCAGCTAAACCAGATGAATCAGACCCAGATGCAAAGCATCAGAGCAACTGAAGTGTCTTTGGCAATCCTTAACACTGAAGTATGTAATTTCTGCACCACTAGCATCATCAGACGCAACTGCAGCAATTCACTATGCTTATTCCTGTTGTGTTGTTTGATTTCGAGACAGTGATTAGATTAGAAACCATATTTGATGTTGTGTGTGTGTTTACCCAGATCAAATTGAAATGCTAAATGCAATATCTGCAAAAAGAAGAGTGCTTTCGTATCCATCAGACCACATTGTGTCCTAATTGCTTTTGTTCCCTCTCTTTCTCTCTCAGATTGAATGCATGGTGGCCACAGAGATAATGCAGAGGTACAGGAAGCTGCAGTTTGAGAAGGGTAAGTGGCTGTCTGTCCATCGGGGGGCAATTAGTATCAGACAGCAGCGGATGAGGCACGTGTTCGTGTTTGTTGATGGTGAGCTCCATGCTTACTGTCCTAGATGACTCAGGGTGACTCACAGTAGACAAATAGGCCGGTGCAGGCGTACGTGTGAGGATGAAAGGGATGTCAGTGGACTTGCACTGGACACGTGTAGGTCCAGCTGACCTCATGCTGTTGCAGAATGGAGGCTTTTACCTGTGCTGTCTGCATTTCTAACAATGAGAGCCTGCCACCTGCCGACACAGAGTTTAACGTTACCTCATTGTGTTAACTGTTGTGTTTTTTATTTTCTGATTATCATTTGGGCCCCCCTCCAGAAAATGACAGATTTAAACCTGGTTTGTCCACGTGAGCACCAGAGTTTTAAAAGTCATGCTGACTACTATACCACAGTCCTGACATTCAGTTTTGTATCTTAAAACATATTATGTAGAATATGTAGAAGTGAGCTATTTCCTGTGCATGTGCGAGACTTCATTAGCCACAATAGATAAAATGGCTCAGAAATGATTAAAAAAAAAAAAAATATATATATATATATTTTTTTTTTTTTTTTGACCAGTAGGTGGTATGCCATAACTACTCATGTGCCCCCAGGTCATGGTTTGTTTAGACATGTACCAAGTTGGGTCTGAATCTGCTGAAACATTGCGAAAATATAGCCTCATATCCATTTCTGTGCGAATTTAGTCAAATTCGTTAACACGCTTTATGACAACAGTTTACTATATATCAAAAAGCTTTTGATAACTTTTGGCCAGCTTTGTCTGAAGATGATCTGAGACGATTTTGGTTAAAATCCAACATACTGTTTAGGACAAATTTGAAAAAGACCTTACAGCTTCTAGACCTTACAGTTAAAAAGTTATTAGCAAAAATATTAGTGCAAATTTGGCCTGTTGGTGGCGCTAGAGATTTTGAGATAGAGACTCCAGATTTGCTGTGGTTAATGATGAGACTGTCCTCTATTTGTGTGCCAAATTTCATAATCTTCTTACAAGTGATTCTATAAGATTTATAAGATTCATAACAATATGCTAAAGCATTGGTCTCAAACTCAATTCATGGAGAGCCACAGCTCTGCACAGTTTAGCTCCAACCCTAATCAAACACACCTGATCCAGCTAATCAAGGTCTTCAGGATTAGTAAAAACTTCCAAGCAGGTGTGCGTTGGAGCTGGTTGGAGCTAAACTCTGCAGAGCTGCGGCCCTACAGGAATTGAGTTTGAGAACTTTTTGTTAACTAATCTGAGCCAATTTTGGTGAAAATTGGACAAACTATGTAGGACCAGCAGATTTTTCGCAAAATTCAAAATTGAAAATGTTTTGAATTGAATTGAAAAAACAATTTTGCTTCTGCACCTTACTGTTCAAAAGTTATTAGCAGAAATATGAGTGCAAATTTGGCCTGTTGGTGGCGTTAGAGAGTTTGAGATAGAGACTCCAAATTTGCTATGGTTAATATTGAGACTGTCCTCTACCTGTGTGCCAAATTTCATAACTCTCCCACAAGCAGTTCTGTGGGCTGCCATCGACTCAAAGAGCTGAAGAAGAAAAAGAAGCTAAACTAAACTGAGCACCTTCAGTGCTTGGCCCCTTACAATTAACAAACAGCAGTTTGCAATATTGAGCAACATTTAAATCCAGCATTTGAACAGACATAACAAACACATGTGCTTCTGTTAAAAATAAGGTCGACGTTGCGTTTAAAAAGTGTGTAAAAATAGTTTTCAAACAGGTTTCAGACATATATTTACATATAAAACACCTATGTTATTTTATGATTGAATACCATATTTCAATGGCAATTAATTTTTTAATTTTTGTTAGAATTAACTTCAGTTGGATAAAGTGAAATTCACAGCTTTTGAACTTCAAGGCTGCTATTGAATCATTGAAGCTAAATGTTATGCACTTACAATATGTTCTGCCTTTAGAAAAAAATGGTGCAACCAATTCAGATGGATAGTTCACACAAATATTACAATTTTGTCATCATTTTTGTCATCATGTCATCATGAGTTTATTTTTCAGTTCAATAAAACTGTTGACTTTCATAATATTTCTAGGACTATGAAAGTCAGTGGCTACTGTCAACTGTTGGGTTACCCACATTCTTCAAAATGTCTTCTTTTTCATTATTGGGTTAGCCATCCCTTTAAGTACAGAGTTATTTACATACTAGCTAGTAGTTACTAAGCCTCTAGCGTTGGCTTTTCAGTTTATATAGAATTTACATCCTGCTGGTGTAACCCTTTTCTGGCTACCAAGAATTATTTTCTAACCCAAGGTAAACTACGAACGGTGTTAAAATCCATGATCTCATTAATCTAGGATTTAAAATAATCCTTGGCTACCAAGTGCGAGAGGCCCAACTTCATACCTTTGGCAGTGCAATTTCCAGAACAAGGCTTTATAATCCAGGGTTTAAGGCTTTACAAACCCCCTGTCAAAATTACAAGCATGAAACCCAGGTTTAAAAGTGGACTTAACCTGGGCTTTAAAAATCTCAGACTTAAGCAACATTAAAATGAAGAGTCTGTAATTTCCCTCTCTGTATCTGAATCAGTCTGACATCAGATGCCTTTAATTTTAACAAATGTAGCTTCCAGTCAGAAATCTCCAAGATCAAAAGACTTATAAAGTGTAAATTAGACTTGTGTTAATTGGATCAAAAGCATACATGTTCCCTTAAACAGATAAGACCACAGGCTCTGTTCCATGTGCTCAGCATATGAATCTTCCATCAGCAGGGGATCCCAGGCGCCGGACTCTGATAGTCTCCGGTAGTTCGAACCACAGGATGCATTTGCTTGAGACGTACTCTCTGTCCACCCCCTCCAGTGCATTACATTGCTTTAAAAAGGGAGAAAAAATAAATGTAGTTATATGTGGTAGTTGTTCCCATGCTATGAGCCTGCCTCTCTGTCTCTCTTTGGTTTGCATTTGAGGTTCTCATGCTTTCATATATGAACCGTGGCAGCAACATGATCACAAATGAAAGACTTGCATAGAGAGGGAGTAAAAATGCGTTCATTTAGCCCATCAGTGTTCCTGGGAACTGGAGCGGAACGGTGGCTATAACATGTCCACACTCTCAGAAACAGAGCCAGGAGTTCATGTGGAGTCACGCGTGGCCTGCCGCGTCAGATGGAGAGGACGAGCGTGAGTGTGTTTCGGTTTGTGAGAGTCTCACAGTGCAGTCAGGGACAGATGAAAATGCATGCCATCCTGACTCAACAAGATGGCTAAAAATGGCCGTCAGCGGATATTATGAAAGCCCTCTTTCTAACATAATTGCCCTCGACCGCACATTACATACATAACCGAGCTTAGCCATATGTCACCAACAGAGCTTTTATGCATTCGTCAGGCAGACGAGCCAGTGTAAAACCATTATGAAACAGATAGATCTCGAAATTTTTATTGAACTGGCAACATTCAAAGCTATATATAGAGAGACAATAATATCACGCATCACAGTACTCTTGTGAACGTGTGGCAGAAACTGACACGATAAAGTCGTTGTTTTTGTTTTCTTTGCGCACAAAAAGTATTCTTGTAGCTTTATAACATTACGGTTGAACCACTGATGTCACATGGACTATTTTAATGATGACCTTACCACCTTTCTGGGCCTTGAACATGGCAGTTGCGTTGATGTCTATGCAGGTCAAAAAGCTCTCGGATTTCATCAAAAGTAGGGCTGGGCGATTTTTTTTATATCAGTCAATGTAGATAATTATTACAATAAATGTCAAAATTGTATTTTTTTTCAAGTTTAAAGGCAGATTTTTGCTACAATGTAAAGTTGTAAAAACCAGGTGGATAAATGTGGCTTTAAAATATTCTTTGTGGTCAGAACATGACGAACACTTCATGTTTTTTGAATTCTTCAAACTTTTCAAGTAATTTTTCCTTAACAAAATAAATCTTAATAGTAAACATTAATTTTTTAGTTTTGCATGTTTTAATGAGTAATATTGTTCCAAATCAAGAGATTTGTGTTACCTGATCATTTAAATATAATAATTTCAAATACCTGAACTTTTTTATGTCTCTTAGAAATACACTTTTGATAGTAGCTTAGAGTTAGGATGCAGATGTAGATTGATGTTCATTATCAAAATCAGTAATATCTCATTTTTATATGGTGAAATGTCCTTATTTTGACTTTGAGGTTTTTTTTATTTTTTTATTAACCATTGCTCTTCCATTATCATCCATAGATCATGATAATAACAGTTAAAACCACAAACATAGCACCTCAATACCATGGTAAAAATGTAATATGGTTCCTAGGTATTTGTATAAAAAACAGTAATCTGAATACATTTAGTATAAATGCATAAACACTATAGCTTAATCACAAAAAATACAGTAATTATATTCCATTACTCCTCCTTCAATACATTTAATACATGTCTACATTAATAATATAATAAAATTTGACACAAATATACCCACATTTCTGACACAATATCACTGTGCAGTTAGTGCTACTACAGTAAATCTATGGTAAATGATGGCGATTTGTAGATTAAAAAGTCTTTTTGACTGTATCGTTGCGCACAGTGTCTCTCCTGTCAGCGCTGTTTAGTCTGGCTATAAATCGAGTCATTTGTGTTCTTCACTGAATTTGAGCGTTTCATACTGGCGCTGTTTAGTGAAGGAGACTCATCAGCGAGTGAGCGCCTCTGCCCTAGTAAGTTTGTGACGTGCTGCCATTTTAACTTTGATCCGAGCAGATAAACAATCCAAGTGGCGCACTTTGACTAGCACTCTTTTGTTCCGTTCAAACATTAAATCAAACATTTATCGGAATTCATATCGCGTGATAATTATTGTTACCGATTTATCGCCCAGTCCTAATCAAAAATATCTTACCTCGTGTTCTGAAGATGAACGAAGGTCTTACGGGTTGGGAACAACATGAGGATGAGTAATTAATGACAATTTTTATTTTTGGGTGAACTGTCTCTTTAAGACCTATCCAGGACACCCTAGAAACTGTCTAGTAAAATCCATATCCATATAAACTCAGCTCACATTTCATCAGAGAATATAAATCTAGCTACTGTTAAATGTAATTATTTATTGAACAACCGTGTCTCCGCCTCCTGTTGTGCCCAGCCGTGAACTGTGGTAAAGTCAGTGTATCGCACAGACCTCATGTGGCTTATTGCCTTAATGAAATCTAATGCAACTAATGAATTTATGCATAGCTCTGATTGGTAGCAGTTCTGGTATCTTGTTCCTGAGGGCATATGAGGGCATAGCTGCTCTTTTCTATCACCCCTCCATCTCTGATAGCGTAACCATGGTGACCTGTCAGCCTGCATCAGCAGTAAGCAGCCTAAAATACACACTCGCGGAAACGGCGTCTGATCTCTCATCTCTCACCCCCCTGCAGAGGTGTTGCTGGATCCGAGCCGGACCTGGTGCCCGTCCTCCACGTGCCAGGCCGTGTGCCAGCTGAAGGAGTCTGACACGGCGCTTCCGCAGTTGGTGCGGTGCAACGTTTGCACACTTGAGTTCTGTTCTGCCTGCAAGGCCAGCTGGCACCCGGACCAAGACTGCCAAGAGAACGTTCCCATCACAGCGTTTCTACCCGGAGAGAGCAGGTACTGTTGAATGTTTAAAAACATTTTCGGTACAAGTTGAGCCAAACATTACCCAGAAATGAAAATTACCCCATGATTTACTCACCCTCAAGTCATCCTATCTATATATACAGACAAATATATTCGTAGTTATATTAGTTATATTAAAAAAAATGTCCTGGCTCTTCCAAGCGTTATAATGGCAGTGAATGGGTGTTGAGATTTTAAAGTGCATTCATCCATCATTAAAAGTACTCCACAAGGCTCCGGGTGGTTAATAAATGCCTTCTGAAGTGAATCGATGTGTTTGTGTGATTAAAAATAGCCATATTTTAAAAATTATAAACCGTAATTTCTAACTTCTGGGAACTTTTGTACGCACGGTCATGAGAGAGTGGCGTTCCAGGATGACGTAGGTGTAGCATAAGAAATGCACCAATAAGCTGGATGCCAACCGCCTTTAAACTGGCTTCGCATCGCATCAGAAGGCGTTTATTAACCCCCTGGAGCACTTTTTGTGATGAACGGATACACTATTGGACTTGAAAATCTCAACAGCCATTCACTGCCATTATAAAGCTTAGATTTATTAATATAACTCTAATTTCATTCTTCTGAAAAAAAGAAGTCGTATACATCTAGGATGGCTTGAGGGTGAGTAAATCGTGGGGTAATTTTCATTTTTGAGGTGAAAGAAGTGAATGAGGCCAATCTGTAAATGTTAAATTATTTTGTTTCATAAGTGTAGCCACAACAATAACAAGTTAACATGATTTTAGTGTGGGGAAAAAAAATTGTGTAATAATACAGCTTCCTTGCCATGACAAAGTGATGCTGTAAAGCGACTGTAAAAATTACAGGAACAGTTTTAGAGCTCAGATAAATAAAATAGGTTTTAGGAGAATAATTAATATAAGGGGTTTTATAAGGTTGTACAATGCTATTCAAAAGTTTGGGATTTTTTTAAATGTAATTTTTCAAAACTCAAGAAGGACACATAATGGCCCGGATTCACAGGTCATAGTTCAATTAGGACATTTTAGTAATTTTTAAAAACGTGCTTAGAAAAAAAAAACATTACTCCTGTGCATCCTGAGACAAAACAAAGGCACTGATATATTTTTAGATCAGTCAGTGCAAGTTTCTTACAGCTGAAACAGTTCAGACTTACATTTTAGTCTAATGTATCAAAAGTGACAATAAAAATATTTATAATGTTACAGATATATGTTTAAAATGCTGTTGTTTGAACTTTCTATTCATAAAATAATCCTGAAAATACTGTATCATTTAGGGGTGGGCGATATGATCAAAATATTATATCACGATATGAGTAGTTGTATTTCACGGTAAAGATATGTATCACAATATAGTTATTTTTGCTTTAAATAAGGTCTTTATCAAAATTTTTGATACCATTGAAATTTCATAATTATTGTCACCAGTGTCAATATCACAAAAAACTAATACCATACTCAAACTCACTGAAGACAAGTGAACAGTCAGCGGTTAAATAAAAATAAGAAACTAATTACAAGCAATAGGACAAAAAAAAAAACTACAGTAGAACAGATAAATAAGAAATACTACATACATAAAGTAATCAAATGTATAAAAACACTGCATATTCTTCACTGTGCAAATTAAATATATATTTCTTCTTATTGAAATTACAAAAGTGATTTAACCAGGAGCAGTGAGAGATTTTCTCTCTTTTGTTGTTTGATTAACATGAATGACAGACAGCAGGAATATTAGACTGCTGTCACTTTAAGAGCTGCCTAGATCCAATATACTGTTACACGTGTGTTTTCTTTCTCAGCTGTTAGTTTTCACTTAACACCTAAATTACTGTGTTTACGAGGATACTTGAAAAGACAGTCATTTTGACACATACAAGTTAGCAAAATGAAATCTCTTTTGCTGCTAATTGCATTTTAAAAGCTTAAAATCACTTGTTTTTAAACCGTGATGCTTAAAAACGAGTGCAAATGGTGGAACCACATAGCACAGCAATGACGATAGAGGCGATAGTCAAAAATCTCTACTGTTTAATCGATGGACAGTTAGAAATCTAACCAAACCTAAACTTCTCACACTTTTGCTTTCAAAAACATTGGCCCCGTTCACTTTAGTTGTAATATCTCACTTTTTTTTATAAATAAGACAAAGGATGAGTCACTATTAATTATCTTTTGGGGTACGTTATGCCACAGATGTTGTTGATTGAGCTTATTTTGTCTCCTCCTCATTCATCAGCATCTACGCCTCGGTGTAGTTTTGCCTCTTTGATGTGCATTTAAGTGCTCCCATCCTCCCCGCTGCTCCTTATGTGAATACAGCTGTCACGATGAGCCATGTTCTGTGTAATGATGTTCGATGTTGATAAGTCGACATGAGATTTGAAATGAAATACCTCGATCCGTCTGTTTTTTATGCACTATTGAACATACTCATCATTCAGTCTAAGAATGGATCTTCTGCTTCTGGATGTTGAAGAGCGCTTTGCTCTCCGCTCAGTAAGCCAGAGATTCATGCACAGGTGTTATTTGACATTCATGTCACTCGCACACTTCATTCAAAAGCAAAAGCATCATTGAGCGGAGTTTCTGATCCTTGATCTCGGGTCACACAGGAATGAACACTCAGCCTGCTCTGAAGGGAATTGCTTCGCTAATACACACTAGTCATAATGCTCCAAAGAGCCTTTCAAGTTTACAGCTCAATTTCTGTATCATTTCATGTTCGAGATTGCACCTAAACTCCAAAGAGTGAGATAAACAGTCTTTAGACAGCATGAAATCAAATTGGACCCCATTTACACTTTAAACGGGCTGTTGTTTCCTCAAGGAGCTATGAGCTGACCTGACTCTTTGAGAAGCTGATGTGTTTAAATATATAAAATATTTTTGTAAAATATATTTATATTAAAATTGGAAATATTAAAATTAAGGTGTCCTGAGCCACCCTGTGGACTTATAAAAGCGGTTAATTTATTAAGTCGCTTTTAGGTTATTTGGCATCTTAAACAGTGTGCTTGATAATAAATGTATGCTAATAAATAAAAATTAAACAAATGTTTTTATAATCTTTGATTTTTGCTGGCCCAGATGAGCCGTTTTTTCTTGTTTACTTGCATTTTCACTTTTTTTTTTTAATGAAATGATTAGCATTCTTTCCCATTTTTATTTATTTATTATTATTATTATTATTTTTTTTTTTTTTCAACAAGATGGAAATGATACAGCACTTTTACTGATGGCATGCAATGCAAAACATCTGTGATTGGTTTGTAGTTTTTCAAACAATAACACATTCTTCATGATAATTTCAAGACTGATGGGTAGTTTTTGTGTTAGCCAGCTGGATAACATTATCTTGCTGACAAATCAACAGAATTTGCAATAACAATATAAAATACATCAAAGAAAACCAAGCGTCTTAAAAATGGATGTACAAGATCAGTGGATGTAAAAGTTTTATTGGCGACCGGCATAAAACTCTCTCACATTTGCCTCAGGCCAGCAGCCACCCTTATTTAGTCCTGCTATGGCTGTGTGGGCAGAGAAAAAATATGAATAATATCTTACCTTATGAGAATTAATAAGCCAACTTAATATGCTATATCATTTTATCCTTAATGTATATCCGTTGATATACAACCATTACTCCAGTCTTCAGTGTCACATGATCATTCAGAAATCATTCTAACATGCTAATTTGGTGTTCAAGAAACATTTCATATTAATATCAATGCTGAAAATAGTTCAATAATGCATCTTTTATCACGCTGCGTAATGTTTTGTGGATTCAGGTTTCTGTGATGAATAGAAAGTTCAAAAGAACAGCATTTACTTGAAATAGAA
>JAHKKF010513092.1:0-11114 GCA_019740295.1 Labeo calbasu
AATCACATTACAGCCTTGACGTCAGTAAATTTCAGAGTTGTGCGACACCGTTTACTGACACCATAGGAATGAATGAGAAGTGCCGAAAGCTGAAGTCCTTAATTAACTTCTCTTAATTAACAGCCTTTTTTTTGTGGTAAACTCTAAAAATAGTTCAATCCAAAAGTATTGTTTAGTGTAAAACATGTTCAAGATTAGCAGATTAGCTGTCGATTTATTAAATGATAAGTTGTTTCCTCTAAAAAGCTGTTTATTCAAGGTAGTACAGCCTCTCCTCCATTGACATCCATTAAAAAAACGGCCTGTGGTCTCCTTTCCCACACACTGCCAGACCGGAAGCGTTAGCTTTAGTTGTTACGCTTTTTCAGCTAATGGTTGCAGGCTTGCCTTCTAGAGGCTTTAGACAGAATTTAAACTTTAGACAGATTTTAGACAGAATTTAAACTTTTACACGCAGCAGCCGCTCATCAATGTCAGCATAGATATATATAGATGCCTCATTCAACCGCTCCAAGCACGTAGACGCATCCGCAACGGTCAACTTGACGTCTTTCACCATTATAATCAAGTTCAATCAAGTTCAAAGGTAAAAATGTGTTGGTTTGTGTTTTTAATATGTATTAACTCAATATTACAGGTTTTTAAAGTAAAGTACCTTTTAAATGCCTTGTAAGCTAACACAGCTTTGTCTTGTTGTATTGTGTTTGTTTAAAATCTTCTGAAGTCCATTGAAAATATATGTATTCATATATGCGTTGCAGTGCAGATGCATTGTCAACTTGCTCTTGAGTGTTCACGGACATTCAAATATAGTGGACGGCTTACGTGTATCAGCGCTAATAGGGCATCTAGCTATACATATCTATGAATGTCAGTTCCAAAACAGTGGATCAATCAGAAGGCCACAGAGGCGGGGCAAGCTTTGCAGCTTTTGTTTACAGTAGCAGGTTTGGCATGGCAATTTGGCATATTTGATGGCAACATGACGGAGTAGACATTCTGCAGTGCGCTTTTTTAAAAACGATTCCTGAGTGCTGCGTCACACGTTTTTGGGTACGTTTACACTACTGCGTTTTCGTTTTAAAACGCGTAACTTTTGCTACAGTTACACCTGTCGTTTACCTTCAAAAACTAAGGGGCCGATTACACGACAATGTTTGCAGGCAAAAACGGGAAAGTTTTTATGCAATTTGCCTGTTCGTGTACATGACAACGGCGTTTTGGGGACTGAGAACGCATAATTTTGAAAACTGAAAACCACTATTGTTTCCGTGTAAACACCCAATACGGGAATCTCTGAAAACAGTAAAGTCATGCACGTGCGTAGTACGCGTTGGGTTTGTAGACATGTGTAGTACGTGTCGATTTTAAAGGCAAGCACGAACAAACTGTGTGTTAAGTACTGGCCTGACATACGTAATACAGCAGGGATTTTTTGGCAGTTTTTGCAGATATGTGTAAACACGAATTGTTTTGAAAACGTTGTCGTGTATATGTGAAACTTTTTAAAAACGCAAGGGAAAAACATTTCTTTTTTCACTACATCGTTGTTGTGTTAACGTAGCCTAAGACTTTCGAAAACATTGCAGACCACATTTTACTTGGTGTACATTAGTGTAAACGGACCAAAACGGAGACTTTTGAAAATGATGGCGTGGCTGCCCACATTCACTTCGCTCTCCTTGACGAGCTTCTAATTTCTGAGGCTCATTTAAGAAAAGTAACTGTTAAGTTGCAAAGTAAAAAAAAGAAATGACAGTATTTTTACACCCCAAGGCACAACAGTCAATTTTATTACGGTTACTTCTTTGAAATAAGACAAATAAAATGCCGTTTTAAAAAGAAAACACACTAGTGTAAACAAAAGGCAAAGACGTGTTCTGTGTGAATGTGTTACAGGGTAGAGAGTAGAGCGTTTTACCTTTACAGTCTCCTTCCTAAACAGACACACTCACTCTGTGGCCATTATAACAGCCTTTTAAGTTATTGACAAGCTCTGATCAAGCATTCATATGATATCACAGATGCAAAAGACAATCTTTCCATTAATGCAAGTGCACAACAATTAGATACACACACACCCACATTTAAAACGCGAGAGATCTAGGCATCATCATGTTTGTGCTAAAATAAGTATGTCTAAATGCACATGCAAATATGCACATAGACAAGCGCACAAGTACAAACACATTTGCATACTGTACATGATAACAGTTAATGTAGGCTACTAGGTTATGTAAGTTGATGTCTGCAATAATATCATAATAAAAAGTAATTTACTTGCACATTATGTCATTTATTTAGTAAAAATGATGTCAAACAAGCAAGAATAATTGCAAACATTTTGTATATTAATATAGTTAATTAACTAAAAAGCACATTGGTTTTTTCACACATTATTGTTTAGGTGCATTTATGATTTTGGCAATCTTAGCTTTATACAAAGCAAAACATATTGCATTTAAGGTACTGATCTTATCCATTTCTTGAATTCCCTGGGAATCAACCCCAAATGACATGAAATTAAATTGTAGTTGTAGAGATATATAATATGTATAAGTTATTTAAATATTTGATTCAGTAATTTAAGGCAAAATATTTTATGACTATGTTTCCCAGCCCATAGGTCCTGAGGAGCAGTTTATTTGACTAGTCCTATTTGCATGCTTTCAATAGCTGAGGTTTGTAAGGGCCAACAACAGTGAGGTTTTGTCTATTTGCATCATGGAGGACATGGACATCTAATATTGAGCTGTTCATACAGCCAAACGCAACACTGTTTATAGTTCTAGTGGAAAAACCCTTTGCTAAACGGACAAAATAGGACAAACAAAAAATTAGACAATTAATTTGTTGACATCATTAGGTACCAACACATCAAAGAATGCTGTTCTTTTTATAAGGTCTTAGACATGAAAGCTGCGAGTCTCAAGAGCATATGCGCTTGCACTGTTTATGTTTTTATTCATCTGGTGAGTCAGTGGCCATTTTCGTTGGCCATTTTAGTTTGTATTTGGTCTCTTGTGGTACTATTGGCAGTTGTAAAAAGTTTCTTAGAGTTCATTTTTCTAATTAAGACATGACAGTGGGAAAGAGACTAATATAGTAATAACTGATAATCTCACCTATTCCATTCTGTAGTGGAAAAGTTCACCCAAAAATAATTATTTTATAACATTTCTTCAAACCTGTATGATTTACTTCTTCTGTGGAACAAAAAACGAAGTTTTTAATAATGTTCTAGTCACTCTTTCTATGCACGGTGAATGAAGACTGAAACTTTCAAGCTTTAAAAAGCCAAGAAAATATGACATCTGTGGCAATAACATCAGTGAATCATTGATTCAATCAGAATCGATCAGATGCATTTCCCAAACGCATTCTATTGGAAACATCTCGTAAGTTAAATATTTTACGTGTTTTGCATGCACCAGCCCCATTCGTTGTAACTGCACAGAAAAGAGTAACCAGTAAATTATCATTTGTATTTGTTGTCCGTGGAAGACAAAGATGTGCAGGGTGAGAAAATTTCGTCAAAACTTTAATTTGGATAAATGGTTTCTTTCAAACTAAAACGAGGACATGAGCTTACTCCTCACATTCATTAACCACCAAACTATTGTTTTTGTTGAAGTGGAGTCACAATAATGTATCATTTGCAATCTATTGTAATGCAAATTTTCTGACAGTTTTGTTGCATCATCATTTGCAACTTTCCATTCAGAGCGGATATCCTGCTAATGGCATATTAGATCCTTGAGCCGGTTTGTTATTTCAGCTTTGTCTTAAGGAACAGGTGCAAAGTGAATGTTGTTACTGGGCCTGTAATTCGGTTTTGACACTAAGCAAACATGTGCGCACTTGGCGTGAAGCCACTTGTTTCTGTTACACTGTACGGCAATTTCCAACATGTCCATCCCCTCACGTTTGGCATGCATACAATCAGACACGCAGACACAAATACCGCCCTCCCCATAGCGCTGTAATAATGGACAGCTCGCTCAATGGTCTAAAGTAAAGCCATTAAAGTGAATAAAGGCGGTAGTTGCTGAAAGGCTGGGAATTGTTAAAGACAATACTAAAAGAGTGGGATTTCGTCCGTGTTGATCTGTTAGGGATATCCTACTCCGAATGCTCCTCTCTATACATCAAAGGGCCGGCGCAAATAAAAGCATGCTTGTCGAGGGTGAACAAACTGCCTCCTTTGTGCCGCCTCCCAGCCAAACTCAAGCAACACAAAGCAGTTGGATGTAATAAACTGCAAAAAGAAGCCCGGCACTATTTAGATGACATGCTCTGCTTTGGTGCTTGGCTGCGTACCTTTGTCTGCCTCTAGCTGGGACCGACATATAATATTACTGCATCGAAATCCTCTTAGACTCCAGGGTCCGATTACAACCACCCCCCCTGTACCTCTCTCCGGTTCTTTTCTTCCTTTAAACTAAGCAAAGTTGATATCTGTCTGATAAAACAGAGACTGTTAACACTTTAGCTTTAAGCCTGCGGCTGTATAGTAGGGAGTGGTCTGACAGATTTGAGATGTTTTCAAATACAATGAACATGATTTATGTCATTCATCTGAAATGGAGTAGAATAATGTGCGTTTAACGCAACTATATGAAGTATGCTCTGGCATGATGAATGAAAAGATAAGACAGATACAGTATTCAATGTCCTCATTCATTAGTGTTTTTGCACTTGCGATACTGACTTCACAGCACTTCAGAAGCATTTTAAGGTCAAAACAACCAAATTAATAATGCAAAACATCCCACTTTATTCAAAATGCCCTGTAAGATCAAGCTTTACCAGTACAGTTTACCCAAAAACTAAAAATCGTTTAATTACTCTTATGTTCGTCCAAACCTGTATTACTGTATCACACACAAAGAGATTTTGAAGAAATAGCAATGTGTTCAATTTCCAGGAAAGTAAATAAAATGACAACATGTGTACCTTAAATGCAATTTATAACACTTTGCATAAAAGCATCTGCCAAATGTATAAATTTAAAATTAAATCATCATAGTAAATAGTCATTGTATGGACAAAATACTTGTATTTATGACTGATTTAACTGAGGCGTAACACTTTACAGTAAGGTTTCATTAGTTAACTACTTTAGTTAACATGAACTAACATTTACTAATGCAATATTAAAATCAAAAGATGTGTTTGTTAACATTAGATAATGCACTGTGAACTAACATGAACTAACAATGAACAACCTTTATTAACTGACCTTAACAACATCAGTAAATACTGTAATCAATGTATTGTTTATTATTTGTTCATGTTAGTTAATGCATTAACTAATGTTAACAAATGAAACCTTATTGTAAATACATCATTTAAGTAACATTTTACAATAAAGCGTTATTTCTCAACATTAGTTAACGTATTACAATACATTACATTACTTATTAATCTGTGTTAATGTTTGTTAATAAAAATACAGTCGTTCATTGTTAGTTCATGTTAGTTCACAGTGCATTAACTAATATAACCTGTGATTTTAATAATGCATTAGTAAATGCTGGAAGTACCTACGATTAATAAATGCTGTAGAAGCTCAGAGTTCATGTTAGCTAATGTAGTTAACTAATGTTAACTAATATTTATTATTTGTGTTCCACAGGAGAAAGTAAATCACACAGGTTTGGATCGACATGAAGACGATTAAACAATGACGGAGTGTATATTGAGGAATTACTAAAAAACATTTTTCAATGAATTTACAACATGAACGTACCATCACACTATCGGAGGTTTCATGTACGGCAGGTCTAATCAGCTAGAAGAGCTGCGCAAGTCTCTCATTAGCTCTTCATCTCACTCCCCATGGGCAAAATGCTGCCTTTCAATGGAAATGTTCAAAGAGAGGCTTCATTCGGAAGGGCATCGAGAAGAAGAAGTGCGGGGCTCGGGGCCCTGCGGGCTAACGGAGCTCACTGGCCGCACATATCTCGTAAGGATACCTGGGCGCGTACTGGATTTCGCCATGTTTGTGAGGAGAGAATAAAACAGCCTTAAAGTGATGTTATGACTCATCCCCAGGGTCATTTGCTCTCGCTGCAAATGAGAGTGGGTGTCTCACTAACTTGCAGATATAAACTGGATATTGTTTTCATTATTCTTCAGCTATATTTGGTAAAGAAGGAGAGAGCGAGTGAGAGAAAAGCAGCAGAGAGAGACAAAAGAAAACCTACAAGACCGCTTGCATCGAGACGCTCCCTCTCACGTTCCCCCTTCCCTCCTCTCCAGATAATGTTTATCGTCAAACCTTCGCAAATGTCAGCTCGTCGTGACGGGATGGACATTTGCCCTTGGATTCTGACGCCAGGGGTTACCTAATCAACACCGCTCCTTTGTGACTCAGTCAACTGGATTTCACCAAAAAAGGGCTGAAAACGAATGACCCCTATAGGTGAGAACACCACAACCAAACAGCAAATCCTCAGAGAGGATGTCCGCGCTAATAATCAAATCCAGTGTCCACATTACGTGCCATTTTTCATTTCACTGTCAAACTTCAGGACATTTTTACCCTCAGGATAAGGCTGTAGCCATGGTTTGATGTGGACGCCATGGCAACACAATAGGCGGCCTTTAGGTGTCCTCACAATAAGAGCGAGGTCGTCAGGGACTGACTCATCAACACCAATGCTCCATACATTCGCCCTATTTATTGACCGACGGAAGGGTTAAGTAGAGAATGAAGTTTGACGACGATGTCGTTTGGAGGCAAACTGAGTACATGGGAGCATGGTGGAAAGAAATCGCAAAAGTAAGCATAGATGACACCTCATTTTGTTTCATCTACAAACGATTCTCCACCAAAGCCTATGAAACAACCTGAGAAGCAGCCATACCGTACATAACAATAACTACACACCGTTTTTGCCCTTCAGATGATCCATACTCTGAATACAATCACCTGCTGTCATGCGATGGGATATTGTGGTGTTCCTGTAGTTTGGTTTGAATATATTTGAATGGAAGCTGCCTTGTTTTCACTCTGTGCCTTGGCCTCTTGTTGCCCTCTGACGCAATGACACACCTTTTGTTCGCGAGGTCTGGACTCAAACAATGCGTCGAGCATTCAGAACGAGAACATTCTCGCTATTCTCCGTCTGTAATCATTGCTCACCTCAATACGCAAGGTTGGAGCATCTTATTTGGAGGTCTTTTTGCTGTATCTGTTTCTGTGGGAACACTAAAGGAACTAATTTTGCATCAGAATGCTAATTCCCCATCAGGCTTACCTTAATGCTGTGGTGCGCTCCTAGGTAGTGTCGGACCGGTGGTCCCATTTGACTAGGTCTGATTTCGGAAAACGCGCCAGATCCGCGGATTCTCTCCCTGCTCCAGGAATTTTGATATTCGTCTGAGTGGCGGAGCTTGCAGGGAGCATTAGGGAGCGGGTCGATCTCCCACGTACCCTGCTTTACATTTCAAATCTTAGCTTATCCAAGGATTTCCATACCATCTATTTGAATATTTTCCACTCTGAAAGCTGGGAATTAGTGTGCTGAAACACTCCTGTTTCATAATCCTTCATATGACAGTCGCAAACTTCGTGATAATAGATGCCCCTCATCCCTGCGAGAAAGAAAAATTTCAAATGAGATATTAATGTCTCAATTGTTTCTCCTAGAGAGCAATGAGAATAAAGGATAAACAGAAAAAAGATCTAAACAAAGTGCTCAGATTTATCAAGATTTCTGCAAGATTTCAAAATGAATTCAAATATGTGACCCTGGTCTTAAGTGGCGTGGGTATATTTGTAGCAGTAGCTAAAAATACATTGTATGGGTCAAAATGATTAATTTTTCTTTTGTAAATCATTAGGATATTAAGTAAAGATCATGTTCCATGAAGATATTTTGTAAATTTCCTAGCATAAATATATCAAAACTTAGTTTTGGATTTGTGATATGCATTGCTAAGAACTTCATTTGGTTAACTTTAAAGGTGATTTTCTCAGTAGTTTGATTTTTTTGCACCCTCAGATTCTAGATTTTTTTAAACAGCTGTATCTCAGCCAAATATTGTCCTATCCTAACAAACCATACATCAATGGAAAGCTAATTTATTCAGATTGATGTATAAATCTAAGTTTTAAAAAATGTACCCTTATGACTGGTTTTGTGCTCCTGGGTCACATATTTCTCATCAAATGTGTCCATGAACAAACTATGTGGGTTGTTACACACAATTTTGTAAAAATGAATATTATTTTTGTTTTCTTCCAAACATTTACTCTTTTTGACTGCCAGCAACTGCCTCCTTTGTTTTTATGCCTTCTAAGGGAGAAACATTTCATAATTAAAACATAACTGAGAACTCCGAGCTATTAGAGAACAACTCTGAGCAGTGAAATTCTCATCTTGGATAGCGATGTACCTGTAAATGCTGCATATTTTCAGATACACATTGTATGCATGTGAACGGAGTATTATGGTTACAAAAGGAATGCTATCAATGCTATCAATGCTATCAACGCTATACTTTGTTGGCATCCTGCTTTTCTAACAGTCTTTATATAGAAGGTCATTGTCCTTTTAGCAACAATTTCATAATTACTCACCCAGTTTCTAAAAGATAATGCATCATGAAAATTGTTACAGGCACACCTGCTTGTGGTTTGCATAATAATCAATCCCTCCCTGCAGGGATACACACAGACAAAGGCCAACATTTAATTTGATGACCTTTAACCTAATGCATTTTCTGTCCGCTTAGTTTTGACTACGATTAAATAATAGTGATTGAAAAAGATATGTTTAATTTTATTATTTGAACTGCATACTCACTGTAAAAATGATGTGTATGACATGCACACATAATAATACTTGAAAAGGTTTTTCCACATCAGCCATTTCTGACAACTTCAAAGCTGTTTTTTTTTACCTTAACTAAATCAATGTCTTTATTAAATCGAACAATATATTACTCACATATCTCAAGTACACCTCTTTCCTATTTTTTGTAAGTCTTGGTCTCTATTCTTACTTGTTCTCTAAAGACTTGTGGCTATCAGGGGCATTTTCTGCAACTCCTGTTGAGGCCATCATTGAGTCAGCATCTATTTCTGGTCTAGTCTCAGGTGTTCCTGCTAATCAAATCACACTTATTCATTATCTTCATCCTTTCAGGCATTCGACTATTATCATCCTGCTATTTCTTTTCTTCCTCCCTGTTGCTCTCACCCCCAGCTTTTAGATTCAACCTATTTGTCTTTTTAATTCTAAAACACTGTGTTCCTCTCGAGCCAATCGTATCTTCTGATGAGGCCTTTTAAATTACTGTTTTTTCTGTTAAAAAGACAAACGTCAAAGAAGATTAGACCTTGAGGATTAGATCAAAAGAGATAATGTTACAAGGGATAAAATATAAGAAGGATAACAGACGCAAATAAGACGAGCCACGCTAAACCATTTCGCAAACTGCTATTAATCTTGCATCAAACGTGTTTTTTCATCTGCTAGTAAGCCACACGTTTAGTCAATATGATGCAGGATGACACCGCACACCCACATGTAAATCTGCGCAATATAACTTCAGGTCAGATGTAGTGATATACGCACGACCACAGGATTGTTCAGGAAGTTATCAAGGCTGCATCATCTCTACTTTCTCTCTCGCATGTTGTGAGTACAGTGGTGCTGAAGTCTGTAATTAGCCGGGTACTAAAGCATGGCATCTGTGATGTGAGCTGGCTGGCGGGGGAGAGAGGCTACGTTGCATCGTAGGAGGTACTGCGTGTGTTTGTTTACGCTGCGGCGGGGGCGTGTTAGCCTGTGTTACGCCACTCACCTGTCACAAAAACAGCGAGGAGCAATCTGGTTTTAAATTCTGGAGAACGCCCACCCAAAACTCGATCCTTTTTTCCTTGCCGACTCTCCGTTTTCCCGTCTGTCGCTCTGTCGTGGCCACACTACACTCAGAAGTCCTTCTTCTGTTCTTTTTAGAACTTAATGCATGGAGAAAGGAGGACTCCGAAACCCCTAAAACTGAACTCGTGAGTTCCCCCACACTACTTCCCCTAACTTTATCAGCAATCTCTAGGAATGGATTTCTTCATCAACTCAACAAAAGCTTTGAAACAAAATGTTTCTTTTTAATCCAATCTTTACATGTGCATCTTTTTTTTTTTAACCGTTTAGATCACAAAAGAATGCATGTGAAGTCTCTTGGGGCCCTCTGATAAGACAATGACTTCAACGTGATCCCGTTCTACCTGCAGTTGCTAAGCAACATCCACCTCCAACCTCTCACTCAGTCTCATTGGACAATCTTGGAAACACAGCTGTCAGCTCATTGGCTCGGAGGAAGTTAATAAACTTTGGTCACAGCCTTCCCCTTTCAGAAAAAAAGGGGAAAAAACTCTGTGTACAATTTTTGTGAATGAGAGAGAGGGAGGAACAGAACCAGGCTGAAATACAGAGGGAGTGTCTTGATGCCTGCTTGAGCTAACTGGTGAAAAAATAAAGCAGACAATGAAAGCATGCTGCAAACTGTCAGTTATGAGACTGATATCTAAGCAGAAAAAAAGACGTTTTCAGTATTATAGCTGACACCGTGTTTCACCTTGGAGAGACACTAAAGAGACGCTTAAGAGACGGGAGGCGGGTATCCGATTGCGTGTTCAACATCAGTCTTTTGTGATGTTTGGCTGTGGGAGTATGAAAGCAGCAACCAAGGGGGGCATTATTAGGTATCTCATTACTGTTTAGTCTACAGTTCAAAAATCTCAACAACAGTCCCACCAGTGATCAATACTAGCTGGCTAACAGCTGTGGGTACCAAATCACCCATGCAATTCTACTTTAAAAAGAGATCAAAATAGGATTAGACTAATGTAGACTTATTTTATTTAGAATTCATTATGGGGATAAAATCTTTCAAAAACAAGACATAGTAAATATTAACTAAACAAATTGTTAGAGTGGAAAAATGCTCAGGAGAAGAAGAATATAATAGTCTATGTCCAGTATACTGAAATGTGTGTTTTCAACTGTTACAGGATAAAAGTAGGCTACAGCACATTTAATATGTCTTCTAAAATATTCAAACAAATATTAAAACAGGCCCGTGAGAGTTTTTTTTTT
>JAHKKF010513092.1:11164-46287 GCA_019740295.1 Labeo calbasu
TTTTTTTTTTCCCGATCACCAACAAAACACTAAATCACACAGCGCAATACAGCCATTGTAAACATTTATACATGAATGGAGAGTCCAATTCCAGCTAACATCTACTCACCTATATAAAGATGAACGCCATCCTCCAAATGTGCGTTATATGTGGTCCTGTCGATCAGTCGGGCTGGTTTTGATATCTTTCATTAATTTGTATATTATCTACATTTTCATTAATTTAAAAGTTTACCTGCACTTGCTGTCTTAAGCAGGTTTGACGACCGTAATGTGACAATGTAAGGTGACTGGCTTCAATTATTAACTTTGACAATGATTGGTGAGGGAGGCAAATTTAGCCGCCAAATTCATTTCGCCGCCATCTGCTTTTATCGGTCGCATTTTGGACAAAACCAAACTACTTTGCGTCATTTGAATATCCAATCTGATTGGTCAGTTTAGTAACGAGAAGGGTCAGTCTCCTGTAGGCTAATATGTAAAATCGCGAATGTAAGGAAAATAAAAGTATAATTTACATATATAACTGAAGGCATAATGTGTAATATAATAATACAGCATCTAATATGTAATTATTTCCTGGAGAAATGTATACACTGTAGTCCCATTGAAACAATGGACACTGCAATATTACATTGAAATTACATAACATTTTTACTTAAATATATATACATAATTTCAATGAAATAACATTTTATTATGACGGCGTTATTACAGAAACAAATATTGGACGGTAAGCTTGCAACTTCAGATCCAGTGTCGCGTTTGGGCTATTTTAACACTGTTGCCGCGGGTTGTTTTTCATATCCGCGGGTTGAAGCGATCCCAATAACCCCTGGAATGCGAATTGTATCAGGAGAACTCCGCCAAAAAACATATATTTTAACCCCCGGAACGTTAAGTTTAACGGAGGACCCCCCTCGAAACGCGATTGAGCTAGTTTTGAGTAGCAATTATGTAGGTTTTACTGTGAAAACCTGGCAACCCTGTTCAAATCACGTAACTGCTAAAGAGATAATGGATGCTTGTGATAATTGTTTTAAGGGTAAAACTAAAATATGCCACATAATATGAACACATTAATGCATATTTATGGATATTTCTAAACTCAGGCTGTCAGTTATGATATTTCAGTATAATAAGTATACGATTTTTTTCTTATGACCTTTGAGAAAAATTGAATAGCAAAAACGATAACTATTTTTATTTGTTTGTCTGAATTGATTACAGAAAGTAGTTGAACACCTATAGGTGAGTCCTGGATGTCTCCGAAATCCAGTTGGTAACATGAATGTCTGTAGCCTGACTTGGGCCTGCGGTTCAACAGAGTTTGAGGGTGGTCTCCTCACATTTCAGGCCTGGCTTATTCTCCATTGATAAACAGCATAAAACACAGTAAAGATTTGGCAGAAAATTTAGACCAACTGTTTAATCTAAACAAGTTTCATTCTACCATTAATATAGAGAGATTAGGAGTAGGAGGAGCAGATCGTGTGGTTTTGGCTGTGTGTTTGACATTGCTTCACAGCTGTCAGGTGGTCTGTCCATTACACCACTGGACTATTTTAACAAACAAAGCTTTATGTGAAGAATTCCTAAATTGGATTATGTCACATTCAAAATGCATGAGAACAGTCCAGAGAGCAGTAAACTGTAATTGTACTAACTTTCCAGGTGTTGAGAAGGGTGACGCCAAACCCGTCAGCTTCAATTCAGATGATGTTTGGGCGCTGCTGGTGTTGCTTCATCATTACGCTGTTATTTTATAAGACTGTTAAGTTTCGTTCTTATGTGCAGAGCAGCCAAGCAAAGTATGAGACAGTTAATACAATAAGGGAAAGATCCTCCATTTCTTCTCACCATGTCAGAACAAACAGCCTTTCATAACTAAAATGGTCTAAAACATAAATCGCACAAATGATGAATCAACTGACACTATAGTACAGATAAACTGGAGAGAAAACTGTACTGTGAGCAAAGAGACTAATAATATACAATTGATTCAACTATGTAAGCATGTTATCATTAAAAGGTTAAATATATTATTTCCTGCCCATTCAAAATGAGCCTGTACGGTAGAGTGCACTTTGTGTCAAGTCATATTTTAATGTCTACTTTAGTTAAAACAAACAATCTAATGAGATATTTGATCACATTGATGTGATGTTTATTTTTCTAGCCCAGTGGAGGACCAAACAGGCAGAACTTTATGGATGTGCTGCTCTGGATGCCATGAGCCCAGTACATCTGCCTGTAGGCGTGTTACATAATTATCTGTTAATAATAGCCTCATTAACAGAATTGATTACTGTTAATTCCTTAGGCATGATGTTAGAACCAGCACAGCTATTAACAGCACGACCGATTGTCTTGCAAACAAAAAATATACCATTCAAAAATACCAATTTCTACAGACAGATAAAGCTTTGTAGATAACAGTCGTGGTTTCGTCACTCTTGCTTACAGCAAGGACTGACGCAGCTGAACAAAAGCATTTGCACTGAATCCTGTTCTGGTTGATGAAGATTACAAGCACTTCTATGGAACTTCATTGTATTGTCAGATATGTTAAAGAGTTTGAACATTAAACGGGCCACACTCCTGACGGGAGGCTCAATTTTCTTTTGGTTCAGACAGATGGCATGCAGGAAATGGACCAAGATGAAGCTCAAACCGCCAGTCTCCAGACTCCCTTTTTTCCTCTGTGGGCTGAACCCATAAGCTCTGAACACACTACAGAGACTACAAATCAGCAAGAAACAAGACGACTGAACTGCACTGAAACACAGTCGGAGGTGAAGACGCATGAAAAATCTGCAGAGAATGTGGTTAATTAGACCGAACTAATAGGTTTTTGCTGTGTAGCTGCAATTAAAAATGTTATGAAGCAAAATCTTAGTAATACTAGTTGTAAATGCCCCAGAAATATCAAATAAAGTTTCTTTAAAAACTGTTACAGTTCTGGTGTTTGTTACCAGGCCAACAGCTACATTACCAATACAAAACAAGTTTATATGCAATTATCTGTATGGAGCTATACTGTAATCAGGAGACAGTTTAATGAGAATCTCCAAATATTTGTAAACTGTCCAGGTATGTGAGTGTAAGACTAATGTATAAAAAAAAACATTTAAAACACACTGGGTCGATATTTCTCAATGGATATTTCTTTTTAATCAATCATGAAATGGAAACCTGAAAGTAGCTCTCTAAATGGAGCGATTTTTTAATTAAGACATTTTAAAAAGAGAGAAAAAAAAGTCACTCGGTAGCAATAATAAAACCAAGTTGCTTTACAAGACCGGAACATCAATTAATACTTTAATGTGAGCTTCATATTAGGCTGGACAAGTTTTCTACGCACATTCATATTTTAAAACATTAACATAAAAACGATCCAGTTTCCTAGAAATAATTAAGCCCGAATACCTGCTCCTGCAATAAAAAAACATTCCTTTTTACATCATTTCTACATCAACTCTAATGAGAAGGCAGTGCGTGAGGCCAGTGAATGAGAGAACGGCGCCTTTGATAGCCAGCGGAAACCTCTCACATCCTCTTGGTGACTTTTTTAAAGAATGCAGCAGGCCTCATTGAGCTCAACTTGGGCTTGCGCTGGTCAAGCTGATGGAGGTTTCCCTCAGACACACTCCGTACTACTCTACGGCTTGGCTCATTCTCTGAAGACACTAGATGCGGTGGAAGAGAACAGAGAAAGATTATAAGACGAAGAAATCATTATAGTCTGTGTAAAGGCAATTCAGAGAATTGTTTCTAAACACACTATTAATGTTAGAACTGTATTCCTGAAAACATGTCACAAAAGACTCTGAACTATGCAGTACTGAATTAGACCGTTAAACAGTTTTTGATCATTTTTGTGTTCAGGATTTTTTGGGCAGGCCTTGAATTGTGTCTAAATGATGCAATGGAGCCACTGAGCATGGGACCTAACACTATTATAACTAGAGCGCATTAGCATCAGTTGTGAGTTACTGTCATTACTGTTAGCTACTACAGCCTATAGTTCGCTAACTAGCTATGCTTTCGCCACGTAAATGCATATTACCTGGTTGTGATAATTTATAAACCAGCTAGGTATTTGACAGTTGAAAGAGGCGATAGCTTTTCAGGGAGTGGGCGTGGTTTTAGTGCCGAAAGTGGACACGCCCCCCCGTCAATAATTACTCTAGTCCCATGATCCTTCAGAAAAAATTCTAATATTCTGATTTGCCGCTCAAAACATTTATTATTATAATGATTATGTTGAAAACAGCTGAGTAGAATTTATTTTCAGGATTCTTTGATGAACAGAAAGTTTATAAGGACAGCATTTATCAGAAATAGAACTCTTTTGTAACATTCTAAATGTTATCATCATCGTTGATCAATTGAATGCATCATTGCCTATAAAAGCATAAATTTCTATAAAAAAAAAATTATACTGACTCCTACTTTTTGAAAGGTATAGTGTATAATGTTACAAAAGCTTTATATTCCAGACAAATGCTGATCTTTGAATCTTTCTATTCAAAGAATCCTGAAAAAAAAAAATTACTCAACTGTTTTAAAAATTGATAATACAAAAATGTTTCTTGAATAGCAAATCAGCATATAAGAATGAATTCTGAACGATCATGTGACACTGAAGACTGAAGTAATGAAAATTTAAAGCTAATAATGTAGCTTTGATCACAGAAAAAAAAATTACATTCTAAAATGTATTCAAGAGTTATTCTAAATAGTAAAAATGTTTCAAAATTGTACTGATTTTGCTGTACTTTGGATTAAATAAATGCAGGCTTGGTGAGCGGAGGAGACTTTTTAAAAAACCCATTCAAAATTTTACTGTTCAAAAACTTTTGACTGGTAGTGTATGCAGCCATGGTGAGCATAAGAGACTTCTGTTAAAAACCTTAAAATCTAACGCCAAATTTTTGAATAATAGTTCAACAAAAAATGGTATGCTAAATGCTAATTTTTAATAAAATGACAGGATTATTATTTTTAAACACTGGTGCCATATGTTGGTCATTTTTTTTTCTTTTTAAAATAAAAGTCGTGTCTAACAACACCCTACAAACATGGCAAAAATCACTAACGCACAGTCTCTGGTGGCTTATTACTTTATAAAACTGGGGTAAATTCAGCCAACTCGTGGCATTATATTACTAAGGAGAAAGAACGCGCATAAGCCACTGGGAGTGGGAGGAGGAGATTGTGCGCTTCTGGCTGTGCGCCTGACATTCTTTCACAGCTGTCAGCCGGCCCGCCCATTACACTATTACAATACTTTACCAAACATAATGGATTATGTGAGGACTTCATAAATGGAATATAATAAGAGACACTTATGTTCCACGTCCAAGATACAAATGGAAAGCCCATAGAGGGTAACTGTAATTTTTCTGCACTGAGAATAGCATACTAACCTCCAAAACGACGGATTCTCAGTGGTTTAGACGCCTCGCAGACGTCTCTCTTTATGCGTTTGGGTGCCGTGGACGTGGCCTGAGAACTGTCTTCTTTCCCAGTGTTGGAACTGATACAAACAGACACAAAGTGAGATTTTGGAAAACAGCAAGAGTGCAAAATGTCAACGAGGAATGATTTGAAACAGCCCCAGCGAATGGGTCCCACAATAAACACACACCAGTTGAACTTGCGCTTAACTTGAGCAGCTGATGTCATCGCCATGTAGGACGGTTTGGATTTTCGCAGGTCTAGCAGAGATGGGATCTCCAACCTAGAAACCAGTTGGGAAGAAACTTATTCACACCAGCAAAATCAAAACTACCCAGTCCATGCAAATGATGATGTTTTCGTAGCACACAGTACCTTTTAGCTGGTTCATTTCCGTTGTTAGCACGTAGCGCCCGGAGTGTTGTGAGGCCAGGAGGCTCGGGTGATAGGATGACTGTGGCATTACCGCCTGATGGGTCTTCGTTGTGACCAATGTCAATAGTGGAGTTCGGATCAAAGCTGCTGGAGGTGTGCGGTAGCACCTCAGGAGTGTACTGCAGCGGGAACATGCCCTCCTGTTTTAAGACCTCCTGGACGGCAGGAGGGTAATGGGACAGCGCAGGAATGGGCCCCCCCTCATCTGGGTTTGCAGGAGACACAGACAGCTTTCTCCTGATTGGTTTTTTAAGAGGACATTCAACATTTTCATCCTGATGTTGAGGGCCACAGCCTGAAAGAGAAAAGCAGCACAAAATTCATCAGCCTCACTGAAAGATGCCACCAAACGGAATGAATCTGAAATATATTGATCATTTCCAAGTCCAAGTTAAAACGTCAACAACATTATGATCAAAAACGTCAAATATGCTTTTAAACAACACTTTAAATAGTACACCGAGTTCCTATTTCACAACATAAAAGTTAGTTATTGGAGGCAACAATCATTCTTATTGAACAATTCAAGTGCGCACAAGAAATTGATTTGACATATAACTTCACTGATATTTTCCAATGTCAGTCCCTGGATTTTAATTTTTCTGTTTATATAATTTAAAGAAAATATATTAAATTAATTGAAGAATAGACATAACAGACATAGACAGATAAACAAAAGGACAGAGATAGACGGACGAATGGACAGACTGATAGACAGACAGAAAGACAGACAGATATAGATAGAGATAGGTAGGTAGACAGATAGACACAGACAGACAGATAGACATACAAGAATGTCGCATAAATAAGGTGATAGATAGATAGATAGATAGATAGATAGATAGATAGATAGGAAAGTTGCATAAACAGATAAACAAGGTTAGAGATAGATAGACAGATAGACAGATAGATAGATAGACAGATAGATAGACAGATAGATAGAAAAGTTGCATAGACAGATAAACAGAAGGTTAGAGATAGATAGACAGATAGATAGACAGATAGATAGATAGGAAAGTTGCATAGACATAAACAGAAGGTTAGAGGTAGATAGATAGACAGATAGTCAGACAGACAGGAAAGTTGCATAGACAGATAAACAGAAGGTTAGAGACAGATAGACATATGGATAGACATTTGGATAGACAGACAGGAAGAGAGACTGACTAACTGCAAGAAATGACCTGTTGTCACTTCCCACAAGTTATAACAACTGCAACACTATAAAATAATTTTTAGTTTTAAGTTTAAATGAGAATAAATTCTAGCACTATATCCCAAACACTAATGAAACAAAACTAGTTTCAAGAATCTGAGATTCTTTTATTGTATCAAAAATGTTCCTGTCACAAAGTTGTAGGGACAAAATCAGCTGAAGTAAAAAGTGTTGGGGCAATTATTGTTTAAATGAATCCTGACCAACATAAGTAATATTACTCAGAGTTGTCGTCATCTAATTTGCAAGGCACATTCCTGGACACATACAGCTCTCTCACACGCGCGCGCAAGTTTACATTACTGATGGAAACACACAAACATAATTTACTCATACAACAATGAATAATTTATCCACGCGTGTCACGTGAGTATTCATGAGCAAGAGTGGCGTCTTGCTAAAGAGCAGGTTCTTTTGCGCCGTCAAGACAGCCAGTACATGTATGTGTGCGCCGGTGGGTGTGTGTGTGTGGGTGAGGAAGGCAAGGGAGGCTCCAGGAAGCTGTTGGAGGGGTCTGACGTTGGATATTGAGTGGCGGAGTATGCCGGAGCACGTCGCAGTCTGGCCGCACACTGACTCACACGATGCAGAAAAGCGAGGGAGAGAGAGACACTGCGGCTGCATCTTAAGCGTTCTTGACCAATCGCGATGCTTCAGAGCTCCTGCTGGTTAAACTGTTGACACACAGCCATCTCTCCTTCTCTCTGAGTCAGTGCTGATTCTCAGAAATCTGGATTGCATGGGAGAGGACCTGACATCCTGTTAATGACTAACTATACTCACTTTTTTAGCAAAAGAAAGTTGGAGAACTGAAAACGCCTTGTGAAAGTTAGATAGAATGTGCTTCGCTTCGACGGCCTCTCTGTAAGCACAAGCGATATAACTTCATTCGAGAGGCACAGGGTGATCAGGTGACAAAGCAAAAAAAAAAAAAAAAACCAACACAGAAAGACGATGGGTGGCAGACAGTGATGTATGGCCCAGAGCGGAGGCAGAGGAATAGGTGCGATCAGTAATTGGTGGCAGAGTGCTCTGGGTGGCGTATTTTTGGCTGGTGGGATTAAAACATGCATGAGGCGCTATTTCTGGAGGAAGCCACTGCGGATTAGGGTCGCCTGGCTCTCGCTCTCTCATTGCTCACTCTCTTTTTATTGCAGAATCGTCCTCGCCCAATCCAGGAGCGTTTCATACTATATGTAATAGCTCCCCCCTCCCTGCACCGAGCAATGATTTTATGAATGAAATTCGGAAGGGCGGAGGGTCGGCGCTACTGAGAGGCTAGACGTAGATGGCGAGGTGAAGAGGAGAGACAGACAATGGATATATAAAGACTGATTGATTAATAAAAAAGCAGCACACTGACAAAAAACATACAGAAATGTGAAAGAAAAGAGGGAGAGCGACAAGAGGATGAATGGAGAATGGAAAGAAACAGACCGCAGGCTTCAATCTGAGGCAGAAGCGGCAGTCTCATGCGCGTTGACACGTGACCCCTCCTGCTTCTGTCCTCTATTCCATCACTATTTTCCACCCTTTCACTCTCTCGCTCCCTCTCTCCACCGAGCACTTGAGCACGAGTGCAGCGACGGTATCGTCATGAAGCGCGTCGATGGTGGGGGTGGGGCGGAGGTTCATTCATAACCCTCTCTTTGAATCTCTGTATCTCTTTCAGTTCCTGCAGACAGGGCTCCATCTCTATTGTCTTCAGAGCAGGACGACCTGAACGCAGCTCTTATTTCCTACAAGCAGGACTTGTTCGACATTGCGAACCTTGAAAATAAGCATCTCTCATTTTAGCAAATGTATTTTGCTGCAAATCTGAAAACGTTGCACTGCATTCACAAAAGCAGGACAGAACTGTTGCACAGACAGATAGAAATGAACAGAAAATCTGTCTAAAAGGAATAAACGCTGCATTTCATTTTTATAACAAAAGAAATGAATCTAGAGGTCATGAATATTGCATTTATTTTCTAAGTGCCTAAAATGAAATCTTGCAGAGCCAGGGAGTAGTTTGTCCTTACAATAGCTCAGCAGAGCAGCCTGGAAACTTGTAAACCTGATTTTTTTTCCCCCTCCCCAGCGGACTGATAAAAACCTGAACACCATTGTTCGTGTGAAATATGCTTTACGTTTTATGTTTCTTTTGAGGCGGCAAACAAATCATTATTTATCATTTTCAAAAAGCTCCATTTGCTTCCACTGAGAGTGAACTATTATACTGTCCTGCACTGGACAAATCCCATATGGTGTTTGAAATTAATCATTCAAATTTAAACAATCATCGGACGGGGGGGGGAAGTAAAAAATAAACAACAGAAACACCCCACAACCTCGTTGTCAAAAATGAGGAATTATAGACATAGGAAATTTGTTTTTAATAAATAATATGTTTGAGAATGCAAAATATTCCAATGCTATCAATGCAGAAGTTTAAACATACATAATTCTTAACAGCATCCGTCTGTTTTTCCCCCACTTCCCTCTTTTGCTTCTTTGCAGGTCTCTGTATTTTCCTGAAATGTGTGCATTTCCCACAGCGTGTCTCAATCAAATGAGGAACACCTGTTCTGCGGCAAATATCATTACTCTCCATTTACTGAGCAATAACTCACCACTCCTTCAATTTCCCAAAGCTTTCCTCTCTTCCTTTTCCCCTTTCTCCCACCCCTCGCTTCCCTCCATCCTGTGAAAAGCTTGTTTTTGTGTTTTATTCAGTAAGTATGGAGAATGTCGAGCAACTCTATTCATTTCTAAGCTAAAATAAAGTTATAATTGTGTTAATGAAACTGTCATTGCTTGCTTTTATTTATTTAAAGCACTGATATGATTTAGCTATTAATAAAGCACTATTATGTTTTGATGCTCACATGGAGAATGATTGATGTATTGACTATTGGTCTATCTGAGACTTCACAATTGTGCAACACACACATGGGCTGTCAGCATGAGCAATGTGACAGATTCAGGCAGCTGGATTGATGACTTAAGCAGAATATGTTGAAGCAGACACTGGGGGGGAGAAAAAAGGGGAGACAGAGATGAGTTTACCTTTAGATGAGTGTGTTGGTCTGAGACGCTGTGAGGTTCTGCGTGTGCGTTTCTCGGAGCCTGAGTGAAGAGAACGCATTGTTATTCATTTGTGCTGGTCCCTCCTATTCAGTCCAGCATATACATCACGCGGGAACTAAACACGTCTTAAATCAAGACACATACATCTGTCAACGTTCACACAATGCAGATCACATTACATTGACACGGAGCACAGTAAATCACGAGGCAGACATAAAATGAGATCACTATGAGGTGGCTGTATGACACAAATGAGATGCCTCATCTCCGAAGTAGGAAGTTTACTGACATTATCTTTTGGATTATTTCCTTACATCCTCAGCTGTGGACATTACCCCCCAAAATAGGAGAGATAAATAGCATTTTAAAACAGGAGAGATATATACAAAAGTAAAGAAAAAAAAAAAGAAAAAGAAAAAAAAAAAAGTATAATAGTTTAAAAATTATGTAGAAAAATAATCAACATACACGGCACTAAAAGAAAAACGAATAAAAATAAAATTACGTTTTTAATAAAATAATTAAAATAAACAAAAAAAATCTATAGATTTGCCTGATGGTTGTAGTCATGTTTATCTGCTAAAATTTTAATGCTCATTATGATTATATGCATCAATAAAATGTTATTAAATTGGCTCATTTACATATGTGACCGTGGACCACAAAACCAGCCATAAGTAGCACAGGTATATATGTAGCAATAGCTAACAATGCATTGTATGGGTCAAAATTATCTATTTTTGAAATGCCAAAAATCATTAGGATACTAAGTAAAGATCATGTTCCATCAAGATATTTTGTACATTTCCTAATGTAAATATATCAGAACTTAAGAACTTCACCTGGACAACTTTAAAGGCGATTTTCTTAATATTTAAATTTTTTTGGCACCCTCAGATTCCAGATTTTCAAATAGTTGCAAATCTATCTTAAACCATACACCACTGGAAAGCTTTTTTTTTTCCCCATCAGCTTTCAGATGATGTATAAATCTCAATTTAAAAAAATGACCATTATTTTAATGTAAGTCTCTTAAACAAATAAATAAAATATTAAAATGTAAATGTATGAAAATGCATAATTTTCCATTTTAACATATATACAAATTTTATGTATTTCCACTAGCCATTACTCTAGTCTTCAGTGTCACACGATGCTTCAGAAATCATTCTGCTATGCTAATTTGGTACTTAAGAAACATCTCACACGTGAAATTTCTTATTTAATATTATCAATGTTAAAAATAGTTTTGCTGCTTGATATTTTTGTGGAGACTGGGATACATTTTTTTCAGGGTTATATGATAAATAAAGTTTAAAAGAACAGCATTTATTTGAAATAGAAATCTTTTGTACTATTATAAATGCCTATATTTTCACTTTTGATCAGTTTAATATATCCTAAATAAAGGTATTTAAAAAATAACTTAACCTAGCTTTTGAATGGTACTGTAATAGTCAGACATTGTGGGTCAGCTAACTCCATAAGGTTTTGTTGAAATGCTTTATGAGTCAGCATAGCAGCAGTATTAGGTAAAATGACGACTTAAAGGGGTCATCGGATGCCCATTTTCCACAAATTGATATGATTCTTTAGGGTCTTAATAAAAAGTCTATAATATACTTTGGTTAAAAATTCTCAATGGTAGTGTAAAACAACACCCTTTTTACCTTGTCAGAATCAGCTCTGAAAAAAAAAAAATCAACCTATTCTGATGGATTGCTCCTTTAAATGCAAATGAGCTCTGCTCACAACGCCCCTCTCTTCTCTCTGTGGAGTGATGAGCTGTGCTCTGAGAGATAGTTTACTTTAGCAACATTTATCGCGTTTAGCCGCTAAACTTGCTAACTAGCAGGTTATTAGAAAAAGGTGATTGCAGAGATTCATAAAAAACCCTTATACTCACTTCTGCTGTAAGTGAAGCTGGATCACAAACTATTTGCGCGAACATAGACGCATTTATGTAGATCGGGAGGCTCATTCCCTTCACAAACAAATGTAATCCACTGCATCTTCAGCGGCTCAGATGTTGGGAGTAAATGACGACCACTATGTTCGCTCAATCGGAGATATTCTTGACTAACTTACATCCCTGCTCCGGCATCGAAACAATGGAGGTCGGACTGTTACAGCTGATTTAGGGCGGGTCTGAGGTAAGACACTCATGTCAATCTATCGTGGGATATTAAATTGGCTCATATCTGTTCGTGTGACGATTTGAAAAACGGGGATATTATTTTTACAGATGAATTAAATCCACTGCATGGATTTTTATCATTAAAGGGTAGATGTGTACATACATTGTCAACACACATTAATGTTTAAACATCATGTAAAAGTGAACTTTGCATCCGATGACCCCTTTAAATGCGAGATGTGTTGCTACAGAAAGCGACAACATTTCTCGTTTAAAAGTTTGACTGTTTCATCAAGATTTCACTCACTGCATGGCGTGCTCTGGTGAGTCACCAGGTGTGAGAAAGACAGGACGGGCTGTAGATGAGAGCTTCCTGTGCCACCATCATCCCTGTCCTCTGCTTTCTCCTGGTCTGCCCAGACCACACCCCTTTCTCTATGCACCAGCCGTTCCAGCTCCTCCCACTCAACGTCATCTGTGGCAATGCTCGCGGCCTTCAACGCCAGGTGCTGCCGGCGGCAGGTGGACAGTAGGGCGTTCACCAACCTGACAGGACAGGTGGAGAGCAAGTGTGGTATAGTTGAATGATACAGATGGAGGCATTTACATTGCAAATTTCAAATTAATCCGAATAACACAAAGAACTTTATACAAAGAACGTATGGGTTTCTACAAACGCATAGATTCTGGGTGACTAAGCTCAAAATCATGAAACCTGGTGCAAAGCCTCTAGGAGTGTTGATTCATACTTGTGCGTGTGAGTGTTTTCCTGGTCCTGAACACTGATGAGGTGGCTCATGTGTTCGATGTGTTGCTGAAGGTCAGTGATTTGCAGCTGCAGCTGATGGCACTGCAGTTCTCTTTTCAGCTCCTGTATGCAGAAACACATTTTAATACAAAGAAAAATGCAACAATAATTGTAGCAACCAGTAGTTCCTTCCCCCTCTTGATAATAATGATGGTTAAGCATCAAAATCATTTAATATCATGATTTCAATAGTACAAAAAGGTGGGGTACCTTACTAACATTGTTAGGTAGGAACTAATTTTATATGTAATATTTGTTTTGACCTTTTTGATAATCAAAATATCCCTCTATAGATCTCCTTTTCATTTTGACCAAATGGAAAATTTTGCAATCTAGTTAAAAAAAAATGCAATCTGGTTAAAATAAACAAGCATTATATTTGATCACTTGCATTTATATGCACCAACATAACAGCACACAGTAATAAATTTAATAAACAGCAATGAAACCACAATAAATAGCAATATTTACCTGAATCTGTTTATCAAAACATTTGAATTAGGCCTATAAAATTAATGTGTTAATTTATGCAATTAATTAAAAAGGAAAAAGTAATAGGCATATGTTTTATGATACCGAAAAATGTGGAAAGTCTATTCAATGCTTTTGTAAAGCTAACATCTTTAAATTATTAATTTGGGGGCTGTTCTAATTTGCATAATTGTGTTTTTGTTTTTGACATTTAGAATTTTTATTAATAAATTCTTTTTTATTTTTGATTGATGATGCCAACAAATCTTTGAACCAGAGTTCTGAATTAATAAAAGGAATTTAAATTAAATTATTTAAAAAAAACAAAAAAAAAAACCACTATCAAATCTAATTTTGCTACTGAAGTTTAAATCAGAGACACTGCTCTGCTCTCTAAAGACAGGTTACGAAAGAAAAAATATCAACTCAATGAAAAGCTGCATTAAAATCAACAATATTCACACTTCATTTTACACTGGCAACACAAATTATGCATATAGCATAAATCAGGTCACAGGTAGGGACAGTTTCCCACCTATTACATGGCAAATTTTAAATAGAATATCAAGCTCAGGAGAATGTCGTGGCTTTCTGGGTGAAGAATAGAACGGCGAGATTACACCATCTCATCTATGTGCTATAATGAGAAAGGCAACATAGGCAAGACACTACAAAAATGATGAAACGGCTTAGATGTTGTTTTTAGTCTAGCTCCTTGTTTTCCTTCTGTCTCACTGAAAATGCACCTTCTGAGGAGTCTTCTACCCCCTCTGACGCAAGAAAACGCAAAACAGCACAGCACAGAACATTTGATGGGCGGGTGCGTCACTACTCCGTTCTACTTCCAGGAAAAGAAAAAAAAAAAAACAGGAGAGCAAAAAGAGAGCGAGAAAAGAGGTGTGGATTTAGGTAAGCAGCTGTAGGGAGTGATGAAGGAAAAGCATTGATTTTTCTTTTATTAAGACATCCTCCGGTGGGGAAAATGGATAGAGGAGCTAAAAGATGGGTTGAGAGAGACACAAAAATGGTCACTGTGTCTATCACAGGGCCACAAATGAGGGCAAAAACAAAGATTACACAATATTTTGAGCCGGTCCAAAAAAACAACAGACAAATGGTGAATTTTGCATGTTTTTGTAGTCGGTTGATGAATGTTCGCCTCCTACATGCAGACTGATTAACAGCGTGCATGGCTGCAAAATATGTCAATTGCTTCAGAAGAACGTCACTGCCAAATTAACATAAAGACTCAGGTACATGAAGATACAGAGTTGCAATTTATGCCAGCTCTTCCAAACGATAATACCAGCCCTCTTTAAGTGTATTTGGCTGCATGATGAGCTCAAGAAGAGCTCTGCTATTCAGGGCCTCTAAGGAGCATGTCTGCTTCAGACATCACAACACTGCAGACTGGCACCCTAGAGCTTCAATGTTCGGCTAGAAAACATGAAAACATTCAATAATGGCATTTCGAAATGGATAACAGGCCAAGGCTGTCCACTCCGGGACTGAAATAAGCCCTCAAATAAAGAAATATCACGATAAGCTGAAGGACAAAAAACAACATAGATCTGTAGCAGGGGTAGGCGGTATGACAAATTCTTATATCACGATATACAATACAGCTATTTTTGCTGCAAATTCAAACCCAAAATGTTTGATATATTACATAAACATAAAGTACTGCTTATTTTTTGAGAGTCTAGTCACTTCTTAAAAAAGGTCTTTTATCTTACTTGATTGAGTTTTTTTTTTTTTTTAAACTGGAGACAACCCTGAAGGTAAAATTATTCCAAAAACATGAATGATAAATCTGGCCATCAGCGCAAAAGCAGTTTTAAATTAATGAAGTGCTTCATCACAACAAAGTAATTAAAGCGTTTTTAAAAAACACGTCTCTGGACCTTGCGTTTTTTCCTACTCTAACAGCTTGCGTTTCACATTTTTAAACACAGAAACGCATTCTGTTTGCAAACGGCATGACGGGTTAAAATTAAATAGCTCCCATTACAATCAACAATGCAGGCTATACAGGTAGTGCATGTCTGTAATACATTTTGGAGTGTGTGCTTTCCACCTTTTTCTTCCTGTAAGATTGGGCGTGGCCTTTTGTACATTTTATGGGTCTGGCTTTCGGTCTCATCCGCGTGCAGCTATTTTTAGCTGTACAAAACAGCTTGTTTTGCTGTTTGATACTGCAAATTGGTGTGTCTTACCATATTCTAATGTGTTATCTTAATTATGAACACACTGGTTTGCAGTGCGAACAGTTTTACCGTTTACCGCACGTTGTTATTCTTCGTGTTATTTCACTATAGCAAAACTGAAACCCTTACCCATAGGCTTACTTCTGCATTAAATAAAAAGGTGGATAGTTTTTTTTTTTAATTTGAGTATAGCAGAAGCTTTACTGGTTGGAATTTTTGCCACCACATGTATACTGCCCTTGCAGCCCTAATCTGAAGTAAAAGTGACCCAGTCCTGACCTCTGGAGAGTGTCCTTCATGTCCAAGCAGCTTCATTTCGTTTTCGACGCGGTGAAGCCATCCCTCGTTCTCCTGGAAGTGCTTTTCATTCTCCATCAAGCGTTTTTGCAAATGCTCCTGATGAGACTTCAGGGAGGCCAGTTTACGCTCATACTTACAGGTGGCCTAAAACAATGACACATACCAAACATTGAATTGCTGTAGCTTTTCCAGCTGTTCATCATTTGTGGACAATTTCTAGCCAAAAACACATTTTGAGCATGGCTAGAAGAAATCTTTACAATTTACAACAATTCCAAACACGATATCAAATGACGGGTGTTAATACGATTTTTTAAATGCTTTTGAAAGAAGCATTTATAATAAAAATAATAATAATAAAGATTCTAATTTGCTTATTTTAACTTTTTTAGTGTTCAAAAATGTCAACTTAATACTACTTGCTGAATAAAATAAAACAAATACAATAAAATAAATAATTGAAATCAACATTGTGTGTGTGTATGAATCAGTGCCGTTACCCTTTCAGCCCTGTTGTCGGGGAAGAAGATCAGGCTCTGCTGGTGCCACAGCTCCCTGTTTCTCATAGTCAGCTTGCTTTCATTCAGCTGCTTCTCGATGTCCAGATGCTCTTTACGTACCTGCAGACGTGCTGCAAACACGCTGCGCAGCGACTCAGACATCCTGCAAAACACGAAAGACACTGAGTTATTGTCTCTATTCAGTGGATGCCACTCTCACATTTCCTCTCAAGTTCTGCATTATAGAGTTGCCTGGTAGTAAATGTATACGCTCCAGAACACAAAAGCGGCACTTCACTATGATTTCCTATCCTCCTTATATCATCGTTATAAATAATATTTAAAAAAAAATGTTGAGAACTGCAGCACAGAGAGCACAACACTGTGCCTGACATATAAGAGGTCATGAGGGAACTGGGTTCGAGTGCAGCCTGGATCATATCCCAGTCGTCACTCGCTACACCTTACTGTCACTTTCCACATTATATTATCTGATAAAAAAAAATAAAAAAAAACAATAAACAAACTAAAATAAAACAAAAAAAGTGCAATAGAATTAATGGAATATCATGATCAAATAAAATTGTTCACCCCCAAAAATATTGTTAACTTAAAATCAATTAATAAAGACAAACATGTGCATAGTACTAGAATTACAATTGAAGTTTAGAGAGGAAAGGAAAAAAAAAAAAAAGCACTAGCAGGTCAAAAAAAGAAATCAGTCTTAATTATCTGGTTTAGTTCTCGAGTACACCATTGTTTAAAAGTCTGGGGTCAGCAAGATTTTTTTTTTTTTAATTATTACTTTTATTCAGTAAGGATTCATTAAATTGATCAAAAAAATGACAGTAAAGATTGATAAAAAGGTTATACGTGACCCTGGACAACAACAGGGTCAACAACAGTAGCCAACAATACATTGTTAGGGTCAAAATGATTAATTTTTCTTTTATGCCAAAAATCATTAGGACATTAAGTAAAGATCATGGTCCACAAAGATTTCCTACCGTAAATATATCAAAACTTAATTTTTGATTAGTAATATGCATTGCTAAGAACTTAATTTGGACAACTTTAAAGGCAAGTTTCTCAATTTTATTTATTCATTTTTTGCACCCTCAGATTCCAGATTTTCAAATAGTTGTATCACGGCCAAGTATAGCCCGATTCTAACAAACCATTCAAACAGTGGAAAGCTGATTTTCAAATGGACCCTTATGACTGGTTTTGTGGTCCAGGGCCAAATATATCAAATAAATTTTGTTCTTTTAAATCAAAAAATCTGAAAAAAAAAATAGATCAGTTCCCACAGAAATATTGAGCAGCTCAACTGTTTTTAACATTGATAATAAAAAATGATTCTTAAAGACCAAACCAGTATAAAATGAAATTCGGCTTAGCCACGACAGGTATAAATTACATTTTAAAATATATTAAAACAGAAAACTAATAATTTATTTATAGTCGAATAAATGCAACCTTGGCGAACATTGGAGAATACTTTGAAAACATTTCAAAATCTTACCAACCTCAAACTTTTGAATGGTAGTGCAAGTCGCAGAGAAAAAAAAAAAAAAAAAACCAAGCACAGCCGACAGTCGGCTATGAATGCATTCTATAATAACTGAGAATATATTTCACCTCACTGCACCTTTTTCTCTTCTGTTTAATATAGGCAAGCGCTAAAGGCCAGCATGCTCTCATTCAAACACATATTTTTCACTGAGAGCCTTCAATACTCCAACACAGCCTTTTGCAACACTGCATACGGCTCCTCAATGAACGCTTTGAGATATCACCTGAACTGTGTGTGGGTGGTATTAGTTTTGATTTATAAAAAAAAAAAAAAAAAAAAAAAAAAGTCCATTGAGAGAGAGTGCAGAGGCTGTATTTGGGGCCATAATGTTGGTGCAGCGCCGACACTGCCAGACTTCTGCATTATTAATGCGGGCAGGAGCGCGCCAGCCCTCCTTGAAGCTAACCACCTCTCCCCCTCTCTCTCTCACTCGCTCGGCAAGTTGTGAATTCTGATGCCGGTGAATGAAACACGTAGGAGTGAGACTCATTCAGCTTTTTCCCCTCCTCCTTCCCCTCTCTGTCCCTCCCACCCTTGCTATTTTCCCTCTTTCTCTCCTCCCTCCACCTGTCCTTCATTTTCTCCCTCCCATCTACGGATGCTGCGGCGGTTTTTGCTGACAAGAACCACACACACACAAAAACAGAATGACTGAATCTAGAGGCTGAGGGGTGGGGCGGTGGAACGTGTTGCAAAACTGTGATACATTTCCCGTCCAAAACAAGCAATACACACAAAAAAAAAAAAAAAGGAAAGGGGGGAAGAAAACCCAAACGTGAAAAATTAAAGAAACGGAGGAAAACAAAGCACAAGTCTCCACTCTCCACTGGACCTGATGAAAAATGCAGAGGTAAGGAGACCTCCACCTGCGATGGTGTCTGGCTTTGTCCTGTGTACTCTTACTCATGAATAATTGAGGCGTATTCAAAGTTTCAAAGGACAGCGTTAAAGAGCAGCACATCACACATGGCATAAAATAAACAACATCTAAACAAACAAAAACACAGGTCTCAAGACACATGCTGGCGCCTGCAAATAGAATTCGCCGTGTCGCATCAGTGCACACTTTTGGACTGAACGTAGACACACGTGCTGCTTACTTCTCAAATTCGGCTCTCCTCTGGACAGGGATTGGATTAAGGGCAGGAACCTCCACCTTCCGCTCTTCGTACTCTTTGAGTTTCTGTTTCAGCATGACAATCTGCAAGCACACGCACACACACACACTCTCATTAAGCAAGCTAGTCTCAAGTGGATTAGACCCATCTCACCTAACAGGAGAAGCAAACCAGATTTACAAAGTAAATAGTTCCACATTAAGACGTAATTAAGGATGAGATTCATCAAGTCTTCTTTATTTATTAATTTTTTTATTTTTTTACCTCAGCTTTCTGCTTTTCACAGATGACAGCATACTGGCCAATGTGACTGTCCAAGCTCATCACGTTACTCCTCAGCTGAAATGCAGAAAGAGAGAATCATAAATAAGACCTCGTAATAATGCTTTGATGCAATCTTTGTCTGTGGTGAACTCATGGGTGATTTGAGGCATGTTTTTGGTCGGGGGACTGCTGAAGCTGCGCGTGTATGTGTAGGACTTACAGTGGATTTGATCTCCTTGGCGCGGTTGGCATATTTGAGAGTGTTGTGTGTATCTTCATAGGAGAGCGAGGACGGGCTGACGTTCGCGATCATCACAGTTCGGCAGTTTCCACCCAGAGAGTCTTTGAGGAGCCGTGTCAGCTTGCTATCTCTGTAAGGAATATGTGTCTTCTTACACTGAGAATAAAAAACAAAACCAAAGCAAAGAAAAATCAAATTCGAGAATCTCATGAAAAAAAAAATGTCAACTACACATAAGAAACAATGACTGAAAAACAAAACCGACACAGCCTTCTAAAACTCGGCTGAGATTACACGTTTAGGCTTGAAATGCCATTTTAGGCCATTTCTGAGATGAGTTTACATTTAATTTATCATGGATCCTTTGCTATGCTTCGCCTTATATCATTATTGACCAATCCAAGACAAACTTTAGTTTTTTTTTAATGTAAGTCTATCTATGTGTCTTGATAGTTTTAAAAGCAATTTAAATGGAAATGACCCAAAAAAACAACAACAACAACAACAACAACAACAACTACATTTGCTACATTTCATTAATGTTACAAACTTAACATCTTCATTTACATGTGACCCTGGACCACAAAATTATTCATAAGGGTCAATTATTTGAAATTTAGATTTATACATCATTTGAAAGTTAAATAAATAATAAGCTTTCCACTGATGTATGGTTTGTTAGGATAGAACAATATTTGACTGAGATAAAACTACTGAGTTGTAAAATAGTGAGAAAAATCGCTTTATAAAAAAATATGGCTTTATAGTTGTCCAAATTAAGTTCTTAGCAATGCATACTACAAATCAAAAATTAAGTTTTGATATATTTACAGTAGGAAATTTACAAAATATATTCATGGAACATGATCTTTACTTAATATCCTAATGATTTTGGCATAAAAGAGAAATTGATCATTTTGACCCACACAACGTATTGTTGGATATTGTTACAAATATACCCATGCTACTTATGACTGGTTTTGTCGTCCAGGGTCACATATTGACATAGTGAATGTTTAGTAGAATCAGAAAATTTCTAAAAAATACAAATGCTTAAAGGGATAGTTCATCCAAAAATGAAAATTCTGTCATTAATTATTTTTTTTTTCAGAACATCTGACAGATTCTCTGTTTTCTTTTCTTTTTTATGATTTTTAACTGCTTAACTTGAAAATGTAACTACAACATGATTCAAGTAACTTTTTCTTTATTAACCCTCTGGTAGTTAAAGAAAAGTCTATTCCAAGTGCACCACACATGAAGTTGTCAACATGATGTAAATGTTAAACAAATCACTTTCATGCTTTCATGCATATTTTCTGCAAAGATATATTAACTACAACTACATCTTGTATAAACTTATCTTTATATGTTAAGAAATAATATGAGGAAAATGCTTCAAAGTCAAATCCAAAGTCAAAGTAATTCAAATTCAAAATGACATGGTATAACACCAGTAGACTAATAACTATAAATGTTCTGTAAAAACAATAATATTATGATGCAAACATGAAATATCAGACATACACTAGTAGTTCTTCACAGGTTTTTAGTCAACTGTGCTGCTATTCCACTATTTTTATGTAAACATGGATGCGTTAGACTGTTGCACTCACGTTTCTTGCAGCGTCTCGTGCATGAAACGGCATTCTAAATACGTTAAAAGAAATTCACTCCCATCTTCATGCATGTTTTTCCTATTCCACTGCCCACGTCGCATATTTGTCAAACACAAAAGCGCATTCTGTGTGACTGGCGCCTAGCGATATGAGCGCGTCACACGTGAGCAGTTAATCATGTGCGTCGACGTGTGATTGGATCTTTCTCTCTACTGTTATCACTGGAATATTGTAAAAGTGTCTAATTCTAACTATTGGTAATGTGTTCAAAATCACAATTCCTCTTTTTTTAAAATAAAATCATGGCAAAACATTACATTCGAATGAATCAAAATCGAGAGAAAAAAAAATAACCCAGCTCTACCCGTAAGACCTTCATCTTCAGAACACAAATTAAGATATTTTTGATGAAATCTAAGAGCTTTCTTTCCCTGCATAGACAGCAACCCAACTGACATGTTTATGGCCCAGAAAGGTAAGGACATGTGAGTCAGTCTTCGACGTGCATTCACAAGAGTAGCATGCACACTGAAGACTGACACCGAAGAGAATAAATTGTTGAATAAAGTTATTTTTTGTTTTGTTTGTGCACAAAAGTATTCTCATAGCTTCATAAAATTAAGGTTGAAGCACTGATGTCACATGGACTATTTTAACAATGTCCTTACTACCTTTCTGAGCCTTGAACGTGTCAGTTGCGTAGCTGTCCATGCAGGGTCAAAAAGCTCTCGGATTTCATCAACAATATCTTAATTTGTGTTGCGAAGATGAACGTAGGTCTTACGTTTTTGGAACGACATGAGGATGAGTAATTAACGACAGGACTTTCATTTTTGGGTGAATTACCCCTTTGTATTAACAGCAAGGTGAGCATTTCAATGTATGATTCCTGTGTAATTCACAGATTTTGTGTTTCAAAACTTGCTGTTTGCAAGACAAGCCCATTTTGTTAGCAAAGCCACTACATTCTTACTTCTTTCAGAGTTTTTTTTTAAATAACAGAATAAGTCAGCAAATAATAATGATGCTGACTGACCTTCTCTAACACATCCTAACAATAATTTCAGATTTGTCTCATCTCAACAGCTTCATGCTGTTAAACGTGTTCAAACAGCCTGTTGGCTCTTTGTCTTTCATCTCGCTGGCCTGTCTGACCTGCAAAAGAAAGCATTCACAAGCTGATGGTCTAATTAATCTCAGGATCTAGTGACTGATACACAGCCCATATCCCAGCATCCGCGAAAAAAAACATCAAAGCCAAGTTTCCACTTAGCTGAGGTGGAACGGTTAACATACATGGAGAATGACATATGCACAATTTGCCAACACAAACATGGGGGAAAACACAACATTCAGGGAATGGAAATGTGGAAATGTTGTATATCTGATCTTGTCCAGCTGATGTCTTAAACTATAGCCTACATCTGGACTGTGTATGGGTTCATGTTTTCATTAAAGCTTTGAATCAATTGGCGGCCTGCTGGGAACTTCACAAACTCCTTCGCAAAAGGTTGAAATAAAGACCGTGGCCCACTTTACAGTCCTTTTCTTGTTCTATACTACAGCACCAAAAAAAGGGGCGTTTTCAGTGATAAAACACCAGCTTATGTAACCTAAAAAACATACAAGCAGCACCATCATGACAGCTAGCCTGTGAAAAATCACATTTCTGAAGGCAGCATGTTCTCTCTGTTGGCACGACTGTGTTAGCAGTGTGTGTGAGAGTGTGAGTGGCCTGTTTCGGGCCCTCCCAGGAGAACATGGGTAAGGAGAGCCGTCTGCGTGACAGGTTAATTTATACGGATGGCATGAAAACAATACCTATGAAGCTGCCTGCGGAGGGGCCCAGAGACAGGGACAAACCTCCTCACCTTACACACACACCAGCCGAAACACTCCAGCATCAAACGGCAAATACAAAAACCACAGAAGAGACAACACAAACACGAAAGCGCATATATCAAAGAATCCCAGAACAACAATAATGAGACCATGCCTACAAATACAATCAATTTACAAGAAAAATTAAAAGAACATGCATCCTACTTTGGCAGACAACAAACAGAGAGAGGGCCTGCACTTATCTACCACCACAATAACTCGAGTGAACATGAGGTTTTTGACCAATCCCATATTTATGGGACACTGGCTTGTTAAGACTCAGCTGTACAACAGGATAAAACAAAGATGTACTGCATGCTGAAAAACTCCAGACGAAGCAAACGAGTATTTTAAAAAAAAAACAAAAGAAAAACAACAACAGAACAGCCTTAACATTCAAAAACTGCCTCTCTCTCTTTTGCACTTTAGTAAAATAAACAAACACAGCCTGCAACTGAGATACTTGGATATGAGCTAGAACAAGTAAACTTTAGGATGCACTAAATTGACCAAAAGTGATACTATCTATTTCAAATGCCTTTCATTTTAACTTGCTATCATCAAAGAACACTGACAAAACTATACGTTTTCACAAAAATATTAAGCAAAACAACGTTTTTCAGCATTGATAAGAATTTTGTTTGAGCACCAAATAAGCACATTAGAATGATTTCTGAAGGATCATGTGAATCTAACTTGAGTAACGTGTGCATACACACACACACAACCTTTGCAGATGTTCTTGTTCTATCAATCTCAGCCAGAGATACTGGAGACCTGAGTCACCACAATCATATTTTTAGAGCGCGATCAGTTGATTTACACTGCATGGACTGAAATGCAGTCGACAACTAGTCGCCTGCTGCGTCGTTGATGCTCGTACGGAATAAGGCACATGCTTTGTTGCGCTATCGCCAGTGTTAGAACTGACAACATCTCTCGGGTTTTGAAAAATGTCGGTGGTATTGTGTGGTCGGAGATGGAAACAAATGCATTTAAGGAGGTGGAGAACAAGAAAAACTAATTGGACGAAACTGGCTTAATATTTAAGAGGCTAAAAACAGCAGGAGCTGCCTAAAAGTGTTTAGAATTAAAACCATAAAAATGCAGCACAAAGTCTTGATATTTATTGCTGTTGAGTGTCACTATGGTTACAGGTATTACTGAAGGATATCACTAGTTAGGAGGAAGAGACTGACCTCAGTTACCTGTTCATACAGACAGTACTGGATCATCTCTGTCTGCTTTTGTATGGACAATACTGTTTAAAATATTGGATTTTTCAAAAGACATTTTAATGTTTTTGACAGGAGTCTTATGTTCAAGGTTGTCCAAGGTTGCATTTATTTGATAATCAGTACAGTTAAAGCAGTAATATTCCTGAAGATTTTTAATCTACAAAAACTTTTCCATTTTAATACATTTGTGATTTATTGCAGTGATGGAAAAAAAAAAAAAAAAAAAAAAAAAAAAAAAGATTTTTCAACAGCCATTACTCCAGTCGTTAGTGTCACATGATCCTTCAAAAAATCATTCTAACATGCTGATTTGGTGCTCAAGAAATATTTCTTATTACCAATGTTAAAAACTAGTTATGTTGCTTAATATTTTGTGGAAACCTTTTTTTTTTTTTTTTAGAATTCTTTGATGCATAAAACATTCAAAAGCATTTATTTGAAATATAAATCTTATGTAACATTAAAAAGTGTTTAATGTCAATTCAGTGCAACCTTGCTGAATAAAAGCGTTACCTTTTCATAAGAGCAAACTTTTGAACAGAATTTACAGGAGTGACTCTTAAAAAGCCTTGTTGTGTTGTGTTGAAGTAATTTAAAAATCAATTCTGAAAAGCAGACCTGCATTCAGAGGTTTTTCATAACTAATGAGAGTTAAAAGTTAATAATATGACAGGATTTGAGACATACACAGCAGCAAATTCCCACCTAACACCCAATAATAACTGAAGAATGGTTTATAATAGCTTATGGCACAAAACAAACACCGCAAGGCAGATTTAACAGCCATTTTCTAAGACTACATTCTATATCCGTCACGGGCTAATGGGATTGGGTGGTAAATTACCCTCAAACCGTCTCTGAGACGGAAAATCTGGATACAATTCCACACAGTGTCTAGAATCAGTGCATGAGCAGGACACACACACACACACACACACACACACAAAGCAGCCCTGAGGAAAGGGATAAGTGTACACAACAGAGTCCGAGTTGTAGATCTCCTAACTCTGATAGCATCAATCCCTGAACCACAGAGCCGGCGAAGCCTTTGGGTTTGTCCCAAAAGCAAAAAAGAGAGGGGAAGGCTAATACCATCAGAGCAAATGTGCCACAGCACAGTATGAACCCAGCTGACCCAGGCTGGATAAAGACCAACAAAGGCTAAAGTGAAGATAAGTAATAGTGATACAGTAAATACATTTGTATACAACAGTCGGATTGCAGGTAATTGGTTTGTGGTAGAACCACACAAAATTCCCATACCTATTGTATGCATTTAAGTTTGCTTAATAAAACTAAAAGTGCTATATGTTTTGATGCACTGACAGATAAAATCAAGTAATTGTCAATAATAGTGGGCATAAAAAAAAATTGTTGGCACCAATGGTCACATAGCATTGGTGCAAACATACTATTGCTAAAATAAATAAATTATGTAAATTATTATTAAAAATAATGTAATTTTTAAAAACAAAGGATGAACATGTTACAGTGCATGCCATAAACACAATCAAGCCTTTGAAAATAGCTGATTGACCACCCCTTTAAAGTATCAGACGACATAACTACAGAATAAACGCCTCCTGTGTCGAACTGATGCATGTTTGTAAGAAAAATATCCATACTGAAAAAATAATAATAATCACTTTTCTCTGGCTTGCACTAACAGTTGTACATGGAAGCAGCTCTGGGCGGATGACGTATGACATCTGCATTTTTTTTTTTTTTATTATGGATAGATGCACTTTATTTGACTTGTTTTGGACTGTTGAAGAGAAACACCCGCCCACTGTCATTATAAAGCTTGGAAGAGCCAGAACAATTTTTAATTGTTCGATTGCAGGAAGTCAAATACACTTAGGATGCCTTAAGAGTAAGTAAATAAAGGGTTAATTTTATTTTTGGGCGAAATAACCCTTTAAGCCTTTAGATTAATAGATTTATCACAAGTAAAATATTCCAACAATTCTTTCCGAACCTTTAACCTTTATGTGCACATTTCATGAAATCGCATCCCATGTTTGCAACATCTGAAATAATAAAACAGATTCAACAAGATCTGGGTAATCCCTCAATCTTAACAGGAGGTGTAGACCTACTTTTGGGTTGGCAAGCGTGTTAATGACGTTTCCCAGAGCAAGGAGGGAGCGGTTGATGTTGGCCCCCTCTCTGAGACGAGCCCCCTTGGCATTGGTCGCACTGGCCCTTTCCGAGCCGGCCAGGTCGATTAAGCTCATCTTGGCCACACGAACATTTGGATTGAGACTGGCTGTCTTATCCTGCTGCCTCAAGTAGATCTGAAGGGAAAAAAAATGGCACAAGAACATCTTTCAGTCAGAATGAATATTTATATTTTTGCCTGACAACTTTATAAGCCAGCTGACACTGGTTTGAACTGCGCAGTTAACTCTGAAACACCCAGATCAATAGATAGATGACGGAGATGTTGGATTGCAGAGAAGATTAAAGCTTTATTGCTTTTTAAACGAACTACACTTACGGTCTAGAAATAAAATAAACAAGGAAGCCAAACAGCTTGATTTATTATTGCCTTGTCGAATCTTCCAAGAAACACAATTCCTGGAAATTGTCCATTCACGCAAATCAACTGGGTAGTTCACACTCAATATCAAAACAAGAGGATTAATGTAAAGTTGCTGAAACCCCCACGGGGGTGACCGCAGACAGAATAAGGCAAAGCAGCATAAAAACAGTTACATGGAACCGGATGTGATATTTACAGAGAAATTAAACGAGATTGCGAGAAGCCTTTTACCTGGAATACGGCATGGGAGCGGGAAGACGTGGCGTTCATGTCAGTGGGGTGCTGCGTCCTGTTTCTGTTACCATAATCAAGAGCTTCAAGGATGTGCTCTGCAGATTTGGGCTACAATGTAATGACACACACACAATCAGACAAGGTAAAGTCTTTGTGGTCTATGGTGAGATGAATCAAGGTCTACAGAACATGCACAGATGACACACGCAGTCCAACTTCACCTGGTGCAGGGTGAGTCCTTGAACAACAACTCCATTGGAGCCATCCTCTCTCACCGCTAATGGACCAGAGTTAGTTAGCAAATCCCGAATCTGCTCATTATAAACCTGTTCAGGGGAAAGTGCAGAAACCCACTGCTCAGAACACAAAAGGGCTGACTAACTCACACTGCTTCAGGTACAATAAATCAGAGCCAACACAAATATAGCACTTTTTGTTAGATGCATTCAGTATTTTTCTCTCATTAAAAAGGTACTTCAAAAACTAGCGTCGAAGCTGAAATCTTTTGTGTGGTGTGCTTCCGTATCAATGCTACTGTCTAAATCTAAGACAACTGTCATATTTTAACCAGTGCAAAATAAAAAAAAAAACATAAGTGCACTTAGAAAATATACAAAGTACTGTTCAAAGGTTTGGGATCAGTATGATTTTTTTAATTAACATTTTTATTAAGCAAGGTTTAATTAAATTGAACAAAAATGAAGGTAAAGTTTGTTACAAATATATATGTATTTCAAATAAATGATTTTTCTGTTGTTTCCACAAAAATATTAAGCACAGCACAACCATTAGTAATAAAAATAAGAATCGTTCCAATTTGACATATAAAAATTATATCTGAAGGGCCTTGTGTGTTAAATTTTAATAATATTTCACAATATTACTTTTTATTTTATTTCTTTTTAATGCAGCCTTGGTAAACATAAGATTTCTTTCAAAACAATTTTTTAAAATCTGACCAATTCAAATTTTAGAACTGTATATTAGCAAAGGACACAAAATATCTTCCACGTATTAAGTACAAATTAAAACAAATCTTATTAATAAATTTGCAGGAGGAAGTTTAAAACCTCACCTCAAGATAAGAAAAAGCAATGTTAAATACTTTGTCCTCCTTGATGAGGTCCATACGAGCAAACAGTTCTTTCATAGTGAGAAACATCACTCCTGGAGCATCATTACTGCCTAACATGGTGTGCGTTTTTCCTGCTCCTGTAGCTCCATAAGCAAACACTGGCCAAAAAAAAAAGAGACACATTTAACAATAACAACATTATTGGCTATTCCAGGTGTTATAATGAGCATCACATAGTGACAAAAAATTTAATAGCATCAATTTGAAAAATCCATAAATCACCAGCTTATTATGATGATAAATAAATACACCAACCATGCAAAACTCCTCTAACATAGTGAAACGGAGGAAAAACAAACAAACAAACAAACAAAGGACAAATTAAGAGAACATGCTCTTGTAGCATTAACAAAGTGTGAAAAAGGCACCAGGTACTTTAATTTATGAAATACTTTTTCATTTAATACTTTCATGTTACTGACACTGTTTCACATTCTGCATCATGTTCTAGCAAGCCAAAAATGTCAGCCCAGAACTGGACGATCAATCTAGGTTTCACTGCTGAAATCAAGTACATGGCACAGAAAGAAATTTTCAGATTCAATGAAAAGAAATAAAAAGTCTCACCAGTGCAGTTGTAGCCATTCAAAACACCATCCACTATCGCTTTAGTGGTGTTCTCAAAAACTTCCACCTGTGAGGAGTCCTCCCTAAACACGCTGTCAAACACAAATTTGAGGTCCTTATTGGCTCTCCTCCGCACATCCCTGTTGCCCACCCGCTGTCCTTTAAAAAAGGTCACTTCTTCCTCTTTAGGGTCAAAGATAAGCATATGGTTGTCGACTACTTGGACAACTTTCTTGTGGTTTCCATCCTTTTCTTTGTTATTGAAAGGACGGACACGGACCACCACTTTCACGTGGCTGCACACCTCTCCATCTGACATTTTACAGCTTCCCACCAAAAATCTCTGCTCCTTAAGGTATGTGTATCTGTACAACACAAGAGAATAATATATAAACAGACTGATTTCAAATGAGACATATTCTAAATAATACTTAAGAACTTTATTTCACATTGTCTACTAGTTACTTTTGGATGTCAAGTATGATTTGTTTTATTGTGACTTGATACCTTTATAAATAAACACTAACAGAAGAACAGAAAGGGGGTTTAAAATAATAAAATTAACGTTAAACCTCATACTACATATCAGCCAGTGAGATTCTCCTACAGACTGTACACATGTTAAATGTAAGGCCATGGCTGAAACCTACTTTCTGCAAACCGGTGCTAATTTATTGTAACGGCGCAGTAACAAAAGGCCATTTAATATATCATAAATAAACTAGATAATCAGACCCATATGTGTGTAAAATTAATCTGATTTTTAATTTAAAACTCTTATTTGTATTAGTTAGTAGCATCTGCTAGCGTTGCGCTAAAAGCTGCAGCTAACTGCTCACCTCTTTCATTTCAATCACAAAAGATTACGTTAACGCTATAAAGAGCGTATGACCTACCATATGATACAATATGAATCCACGACGAATGATTAGACTATTGTATTACGAGAAGTTCTTATTTCTCTTTTTTAACTTTATAGACAACATTTGAGCTGATAGTAAGCAAAACCAAAACCCTAAGCGCGAAGATTTCAAACACAAGCTGCTGTTCCGTTCCTGCATCTGATTGGACGAGCACGTTCTTACGTCAAGAGACGTATGACGCTACGACTGGATGAAGGCAATAGAGAATTTAATTCACGTTGGAATAAAGCATGTATCCTTAAATTAAAAAATATATTTCCTAAATCGTGTAATATATGGAAGGTCTAAATTATCAAATTGTTATGAGCGCACTTTGAATGTTATTTCGTGGGATTTAGTTTACGTGCCATATTTAATCTTAATGCATATGTGACCAAAATTAGCTTTTCAATTTAGTTTAAAGCGTCTGGAGATTTTTTTTAAAATATTTTATACAGGTATGTCACTGATTTCATTTGCCCCGATGATGTTCTAAAACCTCAGTTACTTCTAACCAGAAATAAAACAAATATTACATAGGCATGCATCACTGAACTTACGTATGGAGTAAAAACGTGAATAAATGGAAAACTGCGAATAAAATTGTAAACATAAACTGACGTGTCTCACATATGCATTTAGTCACGTTCTATAAATGTAAAATATCACAACAGAATACCGTCAAGATTGCTAATTGATGTTTCCAAAATACAGGTATCGATTATATCTGATTTTAAATGCGTGTCTTTTTACAGGAGGAACACAAAATAGTCATGTCTTGTTTCTTCCGGGAGCAATCACAGCTGCACTGAACATCCACTACAACGCTGAATAAAGGATTAAACAACCGTGTTTAATAGGATAATAGCGATTAATTATTATTTCGCAACCCTTCGAACTGTTTTATCGGTTTGCATTGTAAGTTGTCTGTATCCGAACTGAACTTTGACTGTCATATACTGTATATGGTGTGCGGAGTTATGTCTTTAAATACATCACGTGTTGACAGACATGACAAGAAGTACATTCACTTCCTTTGAAATCTGAATATGATCCCGAACACATCTCAGACAAACCCTGCCTCTGGCGTCCTGCACGTGTCCCTATGTTTCTTCCTGTGTTTTGTATCATTTTGGCGGGATTATATCAATAAATGCCGCTGTTACGTGCTGAGACATAAGAGATTTTAAGAGTCTTTGAATGACTTTTATATGTTCACTTCATATTTGCATTTTTTAAAATGTTTGTATTGTGAGTTTAAAATATCTCAGTTTTTATTAAACATTTAATTAGTCCTACGAAGTAGTTAAGACAGATGGTATGTTTGACAGCATGATACTTGGATTTTATAGCTTGTCAGTATTAATTCTCATGAAATTTCTCATACATTTTATGTTCTCTATTCTATGCAGACCCCAAATGCCAATATACTGTAGTCGTTTCATGTTTGCACCCTGCAAACGAACTTTGGGAGATGTTGTTACTGACCACCGCTCCGGAATGTTCAGGCGATGCTGGAGGAAGTTGTGGCATCCAGGGAGGCCCTATACCAGCTCAGTGCCTTCAAGCCCTGATTCTGACCTGAAAAATTTGGAGATGCCAACCCAAAGTGAGAAACCCTTTCACACACCGGTCATGGTGAAGGAAGTGTTGCAGTTTCTGGACATCAAACCAGGACAGGTCAGTCAGTCCTTAATCAGCAATCTGCTTTCATGGAGTTGAAATGTTTACACTTACTATTACATTTGTCTTATTTGCTCCTTGGACTTATATATGGTCTGTGATTGTAGAAAACGAGGAACTTATAAATTGGGGTTTAAGTCCTGGGTTTTTAAACAAAGAAGTTGAGATGTACACACCCGTAATGTGTTCATTGTTGGTTTTAAGTCACTAGTGGACTTTTGTAGCTGTTGTGATTTCAGTTTTGAATGGAATGCTTCTGTACTGAAATTCCTACACTGTCCTAAAAATATCTGCAAAACTACATTTAGCGGTACCTTGTCTAGTACTAAAAGGTGCATATTAGTATCTTAGAGTAATAATATGTAACCTTAAGATACGACCATTGTTGGAGTAATTACAAGTAAAGCATTACAAGTAACGTGAGTTATGTAATCAGATTGCTTTTTTCAAGTAACTAGTAAAGTAACGTGTTACTTTTAAATTTACAAGAAAATATCTCAGTTGCTTTTTGAAATGAGTAACGCCAGTTACTTTTTCCCATTAACTGACTGACAGCTCTCCTGTCCCCATATTGGGAGTGCCCAGGCGTTGTGTGCTCTGTGTTAACATGATGCTACTCTAGTTCTAGAATAAATGTGAACAGAAAATACAGATTCAGTATACCTCAAAACAAATATAAACAGTAAAATGCAAACTCAGAATGACGCAAACCTGCAATAATTAAATATGCTAAATAATACAAATATCCCCTGTGTATTGAATCCCATTTGATTAACCACTGTCTTTGCTGCTGACCTTGGATGATCCAATTACATACTAATACCATATTAATATGCAGAAATTACATTAGATAACATTTGTGCTTCATTTTTTTTATATTGCTGAAGAGTGTTGAATTTTCTTCTCCTGTGTTCTACTGTAGAGACATGAATTTACTTTTCCTTCAACCTGTGGCTTATTCATTTCACGTTTGGTATGAAAGGGCTTTTACGTTTGAAAAAAAAAAACTTTTTATGTTAAAAACAAACAAGCAAGCCCTGCCCAGATTTTAAAAATAATGCAAAAGTAACAATGCATTACTTTCCATTAAAAATGAACTAAGTAATTTTTTAAAAAAGTAACTTTCCCCAACATTGGGTACAGCTATGAAAATTTTGAGGGTAAATAAGTTCTAAATACAAAGTTGTTCCAGTGACAAACTGTTGTACCCCAAAAGGTAAAATGTTTGCTCATTATTTTTGAGAGAGTACTCACCAAGGCAGCATTTATTTAATTAAAAATACAGTAAAAACAGTAATATTGGGAAATATTGTTACAAATTTAAATAACTGTTCTCTATGTTACTATATATTAGAATATTAGAATGATTTCTGAAGGATCATGTGACCTTAGACTGGAGTAATGAGTAAAATATTTTCAAATAGAAAACAATTCTTTTAAATTGCAATAATATTTCACTATATTGCTTTTTTACTGTTCATTTCATTAAATAATTGTGTCCTTGGTGAGCATAAGGGACTTCTTTAAAAAAAAAAAATCCAACCTTTTGACCAGTAGTGTGTTTAGTTATTAAGTCTGATTTCATGAGATAAGATCGTAAAATGTTAAATGCATAAATTAATATTTGATCTAATACAAAATTGGTGCTTTTGCCCTCTACCAAATATCTTTTTTTGACTGTCAGTATCATCAGGAATCATGTGATTCGTGACATGTTTACATGGAAATAATTAATGAAGAAGACCATAACGTGCATCCTTTTTAACTCCTACACAGGGTGCAACATTGAACTTTTGTGTTTGTGTATTTGTGTATGTATGTGGGAAAACCTGGAGGCGGAATGTTGACTTGTCATCGCCTCTGTTAACCACATGCCGTCTTGAGAAGAAAAAAAAAAGTTGATCGTCACCAAAACTTTTAGGACTCCCGATTTGTTAACTGTCCCCTCTTGGGAAGGGTAGGGAAGTTAGCAGTGTGCTCACAGACCTTGGCGTACTCTAACGTGCTAGCAGGCCAGATGGGCGTGAGTCAAAGGGCCTTCTGCTCTAGTGGGCAGCTTGAGATGGGCATCGCTGGGTCCTACAGCTCAAAGCGTTGCTCATGCAGGTGGGGGCTCCGGGTCAGTGACTGAGTCAGTGATGGCACCACTGTTGGGTTGTTGGCAGAACGTGGGGCGCCACAGTACCGCACCACTCCTGACTAAGGTTTGCACCTCTTAACTTCACTATCCGCCCATGGGCCAACTGGTGCAGAGACAGCCTGCCAAAGGCCTGCGTTTAACCAAATAATCAAATAAAAAATAATGAGACCGTCTGTGCTTCAATAAGGAATGTATCTCACAGATGTGTTTGTGTATGCACCAGGCATGTGCGTCATTTAGAAATGAACTGAGAATGCTTTTTGAATTCCAGTTCGGTTCCAAAATTTGAATTGAAGTCACAAACAGGAACTAGAGTTGAAATTGAAATTTAAGAAAGTAGATTTTAAATTAATTGACATTCAAAGAAATTCATAAAAACTCTTGCAAGTTTTCCAATAACAAAGTTAGTAGAGATAAACTTTAAATGTTGGCTTGACAGCCTTGTATTTAAAAAAAGTTTTTAAGATTAAAGGTGCAGTATGTAATAATGACAGCTAGTGGTTGAAATGTGTACTTCGGTCTAAATTCAAAATATTGTTTCTCCCGCCCCCTCCTCCGTAGACTTAATGCTCACGCGGGTTGCCAGATTGAATAGAAAGAGACGAAACTTACACTGTAAACTGATGAGATGCTTTTTCTGCGTTTTAATATGTCTGTGGTCATAGAGCTTTTTAGAGAGATGCCGAGGTTAGGTCGGGTAAAATCTGCGATTTTTGAACCTGTTCATTTGCTCGTTTCCATGGCTGCGGTATGCTGTGTTTTCTGCAAACTGGCAACCCAAGCTGTCAAAATATGATTGAGTAATTAGTGGGCGGAATCACACGGACCAAATCAAAAAACAGACCTTCTGACACGGAAAACTGGCTTTAGCGTTGTGTAAAGTATGTGAACTTAGCATGTTTCCTGAATATCTGCAAATGCATGCTTTAGTACAGTAAAAAAAAATTAAACATAGCACCTTTGGTAACACTTTACAGTAAGGTCAATATCTTAACATTAGTTATCGCATTAGCTATCATGAGCTAGCAATGAACAAACTTTTGTACGGTATTTATTAATCTAGGTATATCCTATTGTTCATTGATAAATCATGTTTATTCATACATTAATGATCATTTGTCATTTGGTATGATAAAAATGTATTAAAATGCACTTCCAAAACAAAGATTCACATATAATGTACTCACCCCCTTGTCATGATGTTTATGCCAAGGTGTTTATGTCTTTCTTACTTCAGTCGTAAAGAAATTATGTTTTTTGAGGAAAACATTTCTGCATTTTTCTCCATGTAATGGACTATAATGATGCCCCGATTTTTAACTTCCAAAATGCAGCTTAAATGCGGCTTCAAATGATCCCAAATGTGGTTGT
>JAHKKF010513093.1:0-14039 GCA_019740295.1 Labeo calbasu
GATTGATTGATTGATTGATTGATTGATTTGTTTGTTTGTTTTAGTCCATTTTTTTTTCTGTGTATTTACATGTCCCTGGCTTTCCTTGTGCTTTAGATAGTAATATTTACTTATGAGCAGGACAATGAGTTACATTGGAAATGCGAGTAGGTTTTACTTTAATCGAAACATCATTGTCTTGAGCAGTGTTGCCAAGTCCAGTTTTGTAGTGGAATTGGGCTGCTTTTACACTGTTGCTGCTTGTAGTTTTTGATGTCCGCGGGTTGAGGCGACCCCAGAAACGGCATATTTAGCCCGTGAAATGCAAATTTACCAGGGGAACCCCGACACAAAAACGTGTATTTTATCCCCCGGCACACTACTAACGCGGGACACACGATTGCGCTAGTTTTGGGCTTGTTTTGAGTAGCAGTTGGGTTGGTTTTGTTGTGAAAACCTGGCAACCCTGGTCAAGAGTCACTTCAGTTACTTGCATGGGACACTATAAGGGCAGCAACAAGATATGTTGGTTTTTCTACACTTGAATTCTACAAGCTGAATATAGACACACATTAAAACATAACTGTGCAGTGAAGGCCAGGTGAAATCAAATGCAGTAATAGTAACATTAATGTACTACTTCTGAAATTAAACAAACACTCCCTGCCCTGTTTTGGAGGACACATCCCTCATCGAGTCACCTGCATAACTGGCCTCTACACGCTGTGACTTTGCACCATAATAAACGCCTGTAATCACTGGTGCTTGCCAAACATACTGAAAGGCACCTTGGCTTCTTGCTGTTTGAAAGGACTGCAGATGTCCCTCATAAGTTTAATATGAGGCATGGAAAGTTTTCATGGTTTGTACAAGTTGGAGAGGAAAATGAATGTCATCATTTAGGAGGTCATGAAAGGAAGAATCAAATAAACCTAAAATAAAGTGGAACCCAAGTTGTTAACATGCCAGTTAAATTTTCATCACAACACAGTTAGGATTAGTCAGGCATAAAAGCCACTACAACATTGGGATGCTTCATAAATTTATTCAGCTTTTTTTTTATTATTCTGCCAATGCTACTGTTACAGTGACCCTAAAAGAGGGAACAAAATAAGGTTCAGTTTTAGTTGTGTCACCACAGCAAGCTTAAGAATTTTCTAAATCAGTGGCTAGCATGACCCACATGCAGCAGCAGCAATGCCCAAGGGAAAGACCTTTTGCACTCAGCACAGACAGAAGTTCTGAAGATGAAGACGCGGCCTCTCTGGACGCTCTTCCCTCAGAGCCTATTAGTCACATCAGTCTGTTACAGTCGTTAATGACTGTCCTTGAAAATAAATGTGGCCACACAGATGTGGAGACCCTGTATTTTGTCATTGCTTACAACGTCCCTAATAAATAACCTTTTTTGTAAGGAAATCAACTAAACAAATGTATATTTTAAATTAACTCCAATATATACAATCCTTGTGTGCTTAACATCTCCAATTACTTATGTACAATACTACTTAAATTGCTAAGTAGTTTCAAAATAATAAAATCACAAAAGATCTGGAATTCTACTAATTCACCAGTGCCAGTGAGATTTCATTATTTTCAGATTTCATGAAATGAGGAAATATTTTTGCGATGTACACAACAAAATCTTTTCATTCAATTAATGTAACTGACCCTTCGCTGGGAGTTTGATTGACAGACAATCTAATCAATCACATCACTGAATCTGATATTTTGTCCGATAAACAAATCTGACAAGAGAGCAGACTAATGTTGGTGGACTTGAACTTGAAACAACGTCTTTCTGCAGTTGAAACAAGATACTTTCTGATGTTCATTCATGTTTATTTTGTGCTATAACTAGTAAAAAGGATGAGATGATCGGTTCACGTGCCACTTAAACTGAGGTGCTACAATGATCTGTCGCGACACATTAACGAGCCACAAAATTGTGATTACTGTTTGAATTTATTAAAAATGACTGCCAAACAGAGAAACGTGATTTGCCATGTTACAGAACAGGTTTCCACTTCTCCAGAGTCCAGTGGTAGCAAGTTTTACACGTGGGGATCTGAACTTTAGCCTTTGACGTCTACTTTCTTACAGAGTTTAGCTCCAACCCTAACCTGAACAAGCTAATTAAGGTTTTCAGGATCACTAGAAAGTTACAAGAACGTGTGTTTGATAAAGGTTGGAGCTAAAGTTGAGAACCCCTGCTTTACACTGCTCCATCCGACGCTTGACATTGTAGGGTAGACCGGGTACAGTTGGTACAGGGGTACATTTGAAACATCTTAATTAACTTGCGCGTGCAACAAGTCTGATCTGTGATATTTGCTTCACACATGTGTATTAGCACTCTCTTCGATCGTTGGAAATTTAAACATGCGCTTCTCCAGTCCAAAGATATCGTCAAAAGTGTTTTTTTTTTTTTTTCTAAGGTAAGTTTTTCACTTCACCGCATCCATTCCACACTGAATAGCTTTTAATCCTTACATGACTTTTAAAGATAACTTATATTTTCATGAACCTTAATCTGTGCTCAAAAAACTGACATATTGCATGACTTCATAAAATCTAGAAAAATGTCAGCGGAGTACAGTTGAGACACAATGTCTCATTTATAAAAAAAAAAAAAAAAAAAAAAACTGTTGAATTCTCATTTTTAAAGGTATTTTACATTTGCATTTGCAACTGTACCTGGGTACTGTTTCAACTCTACCCGACATGGGTACAGTTGGAACAAAAGAGCTTTTTGTGTTTATGAGCTAATTGTGGAAAATATGACCTACTTATTGATGTTAATCGTTATTCATATTTTAGTAGACAAGTAAAGGAAATGTCATATGAAAAATCACTTCTTTTCAGTCCTAAGTTCTGGTGTGGTAACGGAAAAAAGTGTACTAACTGTACCGGGTCTACCCTACTTGGTGTTGGGTGGCTTGCATGCAGCTGCTCAGCATGCAGCTGTTGCCCATTTCATGAAGCGCTTACCACACCATTTTTGTGCTGATTTTAATGCCAGTGGAAGTCTGGAAGCTTTGGAATCAACAGAGCATTGGTGACTTTTATGCATCATGCACCTCAATACTCGACGACCAGGGGCGGCGTTTCTGTACGGCAAGCAGAGATGGCAAAAGTACATACATCCTTCACTCAAGTAGAAGTACAGATACTTATGTTTAAAAATAATCTGGTAAAAGTAGAAGTACTGACTACACTTTTTTTACTCAAGTTAAAGTAAAGTATGAGCTCTGACATGTACTTAAGTAAAAAGTACCCATTAGTACTGCCTGTTTTAGTGTCACACTGGTAACTGAACCTCAAGTCATATTGACACATTAATACAAAATAATTTACATTTAAAATTTTGTTAGCTAATGGATGTATCAGGGTTGAACAAACATCATGTAAAACAGGTGAAATCTCACACTCATCCAGGCCATCCCGTACAGTTTCTTCTGAAACCACCTATTTTTTTGCATGGCGATCACAAAAAAAAAAAAAAAGGTTTAAAACTTGATAAAACCTAATAATTAAAATAATTAAAGGTTCTCTTGAACTGCACCTTCATTTCCATTTTCATTTTCAGTCTCTTTATTTTCCATGATATCTCTCTACATCTCACTTTGTGTGTGTTTACATTTTTTCCACTAATTTTCTTGTACCTGTCCCTTTTCCCATCAGCCATATACTGTTATGAACAGAACTGTCTCCACCTTCTTGCAAAACAACCACCTCATTGTATTCTGTTTGCAGTAACATACCTTTATTTTAGTTCAATTTAAAGTATCACATTATGACCATGTGTTGTTATATTCACTCAAGGGGAACCCTCGAGTTGCTGCTGTTCCTAAATGCTTCCATTTTTCCAATAATACCACTTACAGTTGAACACTGGATATCTTAGCAGGGATGAAATTTCACTGACTTATTGCAAAGGTGGCATCCTATCACAGTGCCATGCTTGAATTCACTGAGCTCTTCAGATCCCCTTTTTCCCCCTAACAGATTGCACATGGTGCTTGATTTTAAACAACTATGGCAATGAATCTGATTAAAACACCTAAAATCAGTAATTAAGAGGTTTATTTTTTTTTCTTGCGATCATTGTCGCACATGACCTTCTGTATTTACTGCTTGGGGTCACTGACCCTCCACTCCTACAATGATCCAGCCAACTGTTCAGATGCCCTTTGTTGTTACTTTTCTATATGGATTATAGATAGGAAATTATGAATTATGTAATAGAATTATGTAATAATTTATGGTGGAAGAGCAGAGATACGGAAAGACTGCAGGTCAGATTCAAACTCACACCCTATGGCTCAGTGTGTCTAGCCCATGTGCTGTCCACCAGGCTACAACTCTATTTTCACATTATTATTTTTAGCTATTATTATTAGTGGCATTTTCTAAGGTGGGGATTACTGTTATACATTCAATATGTATTATATATTAAAAAATGTATAAATGAATTGACATTTAAATTGTAATCTACAAATAAATAACACTGAATTATTATTAGTAGTAGTAGTAGTAGTAGTAGTAGTAGTAGTAATAGCTACATTAATTCTGATGCAACATAATTTATATTTTATTATAAATAACATCAAATTACATTCAAATATTTTCAAGAGAAAACAAAGCAAATACAAAGCCAGAATTTAAGGGCAAAGCAGAACAACATCTTTGAAGTTCACCACCAGCTGCTTGCTGCCGTTTCCCAGGCCTCCTGCGCTCTGCCTTTCTGATGCTCACAAGCCGGCGCGCTAAATCCAGACCTGGCCACCGCTGATAAGGACTTTCCACGCTGCTCAAAGTCCATAGGCTTAGCATGTAACGGGAAGGAGCTCGCTTTAAACTCCAGTTTGAGGACAGGACAGACGGGTTTCCTACCAGCAGTTCCCAAGAATTGCAGAATTGTGGAATCACAAGCTGTACACATGGCATTTTGATTGAGCTCTCGATTACATAGATTTAATTTAGCAAAAAAACTAGGTGATGGGTTGGATTGGAAAAGGTATCATAAATGACTAGGGGTAACAATGAGTTGACATGCCTTGTATGATGCATCCTGTTTTTGGTGCTGTTTGTTAAAGGGTGGTAATGATTTAAGGATTTTTATTTTTTTTGTCATTGCAGTCCAAAGGGTTTAAATAATTGTGATATGACTGCTGTCCATGAGGCGGTGAATGGAGACTGTGAAATAAATGATGTTGCATTGTTAAGCTGTCACCCCTCACACAGTTCATTTATTTTATCAGGCACATCTTTGCAGGGGTTCTTGGGTAAGCCAAAAGCCGTTCTTAACAACACCTGTCACTCCTGCAAGCCATGACGTCATTGAATCTCTGAAATCTCCCAGACGCTGCCTCTGTTTAGCTTTGAGACTAAGCCTCTCAGTTTGACATCATAATTGGATGCATCTCCCAAAAGGTATGAGAATTTTTTTTTTTTTTTTTGCCTTTCAACAACTCAGAACAGATCACTAAAAATCCTTCCCCAGTATGGTGTCACACTTCAGCTTCCATCTACTAAATATAATGATATAGACTGGTACTGACCATCAGCTATTGGTTGGACAAACAGATAGCCAATGTTATTGAACTCAAATATATGTTCAGAAAAGAATACTAACTTACTGAATATTTCCCAGTATACACTTCTGACATACCTACATTAAAGAAATACATAGACATAGTATTTAAAGAAACCATATCTCATGTATATATATATATATATATATATATATATATATATATATATAAATTAATAAAAAAAAATAAATCAAGGTTTGTCGGTTTAATCAAATAATCATAAGTCAAGCAATGATCAGGCAAAGAAAATCCCTGGAATAGGGTCAAGTCAAGTACAATGCATTGTAGGACAGCATACGGTAAGCAGATATGACAGAAATGTACAACTCAATAATCTATTTAAAAAATCCACGTTTTAACATCAGTGGGACACAAGCAGATCTTAGGAAAACATATGATTTTTAGGAAAAAAAAAAAAACCTCTATCCCTTAAGTTAACTATAAGTCCATCATAAAAAAAAAAGAAAAATAAATAAATAAATAAATAAACATAAAGGTCTATTAAGCATCAGCAGGACAATAGAATGTGCAATTTAAATAAATAAGTATAAATGTCCCGCTGAACTTAACGATTAGTGTGACATAAGCATATCTTACGAAAACATACAATTTTTGAAGGGGGGAAAAAAATGGAGTGTTGGGATCCCATGCAATAAGTTCTGTTGTCAGTTACATGCACAGAATATACTTTATATTATCCTGCAAAAATAGTAGGAGAATGCTATTCCAAACCAAGGCAATGGTTTGAAAGAAAGAGACACAGTTTTTACGCACTTCAAATGGCTGACATATAGTTGTCTCTGCGCATTAAACCAGGATAGGTGAAAGTGTTTCAACATCGAAAAAATTACACACATCAGCTTTAATGTTTGCCGTAGTTGCTGTTTGTCAGTGATCCTGTAGCTATGCTAAATGCTATGGTAATGGATTTTGCAGTACATTCAGCCAAAAAGTGATTTGGGTGGGCTGAGATAGATTAATGGTTTGCCATTTATCTCTCTACGGCTGTGTAGTAAAATGTCATCTCATCCTTTGTTTGGGTCAACTATGCTCTGAAATAGAAAATCTCTGGATTCATGTGGTACGCTAGAGTCAGCATGACAGTGAGTTTGTATCTGTCTGGAGTATCAGATCATTAAGAGCAATGCAATTAAGACTAGAACATTTCCCGGCATACCATTTTAATCTTTCTCTGAGCCATTGATTTACTTAACAAACATTCATTACATTTAAGAAAGACTTGCTTATTATTTAGTAAGGAATAGGTGAAAATGTAAATATTATTCACTGAAAATTTTGATATTCTCTCCTTAACATGCTCATGCCCTAGTGAAAAATAAAATATACTAAAATGTATTTAAAATACATTTATTTCATGCTAAGTATACTACAAATACATTAACATATTATGTACTTAATAGAAATACCCTGCAACTGTACTAATTAATTGTACTAAACTAGTGGAACAACTAATTTTGTACTTAATGCATTTCAGTTGTGTGGGAATAGTACTGAAATTCAACTAAAGATATACTTAAGTATATTTAATTGTGCCAAAGTGGAACTATTGCAAGTATGCTTTAGGTACACTTTAAATATTTTGCATTTAAAGACTGATATTATTTAAAAACATACAGTCCTCATCAATAGTGACATTAAAACATATTTAAAATTAAGAAATGTGGGTAAGACTTTAGTGTAGTGAACAATTCTCACTATTAACTAGTTACTTATTGCATGTCTATTATTAACATTTTGGCTGTTTAATAGTACTTATAAAGCACCTTTTTTGAATGACCAAATTCTACATCCCTAATCCTGCCAAATACCTGAACTTAACAACTACCTTACTAACTATTAATAAGCAGAGGGAATTAGGAATTTATTGAGGCAAAAGCTGTTGTTAATGGTTTGTTAACAGCGAGAACTGAACCTTAAAATTGTGACTGAAATGTGCATTGTGCACAAGTAGTACTCAAGTAAATCTCGAGTGATATGGCAGTAAATATGTTAATAGACGAACTATACTTAGTATAAAATAAATGCATTTTTTAATCTATTACTTTTTTACTAGGGTGTGAACAAATCTTTTCAGACAGATTCGGTTATTGACTTTAACTCACTGACTATATATTGAAGTAATACGTAAGTGAAGATTTTTAGTGAATGACTTTCTGTCTGTTTGTACATGACTTCTCTGACATGAATTTTTTATGTTCTTTTTTAACCTTGAAAACACCAATCCCCATTTATTGTAAGTGCATGGAAAAGAACAACAAATTATTGTTGCACAGGAGAAAGAACAGCATAACACGAGGTTTGTAATGACCTGAAGGACGACAACGATTAAATCAGAGATTGACCACAAAACAATCTCAAACTAAGACAAAAAACTTACAATACACCCCAAATGTATTGTTATTTTTCCTACACTTTTACACTGCTGATGGATGTATTATTTATGGGTGGAGAATGTCTCTCTAGATTTCATGGTGAAATCAGCCTGTATCATGTAGAAACTTGATTCTCCAGAAGGGCCTGCCTGTAAACAAAAACCTGAAGCAACAAAATTGCATCAGTTTGGAAAATGCACACAAAATGTCAAAGTTTAAAACACATATTCAACTCCCTAGCCTAGTTCAATGTGCGTCAGATAAGGCTCTTGTTGTTTCACTTTTTATTGCATTTACAGTAGCTCATACACTCTTCTCTCACTTTAGTAATGCAACCTCTGTTGAATCTTTGTGGTGGTAATGTGCACTAGCAAAGAAAGAGAAATGCTCTTGCAATATGTTCAAAGATAATTCCATGAACCCAAGTTAGACCCTTTAGAGTGCTGGATCATTGAGCCTCTTGGGTCTTCTGCGATGTTTCTTACTTAATGCTGGCCACCCATCAGAGAACTGCGTCTAACCAGATTTAACCATCAGTGAGAAATCAATAAATGTTGAACACTTAAGTCAAATTGAAAAAAGCTACATTACTTTCCCATGCTTAATGTCCCTTCCTTGACCCTGGGAACCAGCTATTGCCCTTATGCAAAGAGTATTTCAGGACTATAGCCAAACATTAATGTTTCGTTCACCACGCTGACAACCCACATTTAGGGGTTGTAATATACCATGAAAATATACTGGCATCTCCATCACAGGAGAAACCCAGCAAAAGTGAAGCAAAGAAAGCAATCAATCTGAAAGAGAATTATTTAACAGCATCAATCAATAGAACATTAATCTTTAAAGATTTGAGGTTGATGTTTCAGGGACTTGAATGTAAGTAAATTCTCTGCCTCTTGAGCCTTCCACTGACGCATTAGAAGTAGTTTTCTATGTATGGCGAGTACATCTCCTGGACGTTGCCTTGTGTTTCATTGTGAAGCACACATAATGTATAGAAGTTAATAATAAGTGAGAGACAATGAGAGAACTTAATAAATATCAATGTTTATCTATGTTTTCCCCCTGGCAGTGTCATATAGTATATTTGCTGTACACTTTTATCCAAAGCCATATTGTATGTAGATTATACAATTTATCAATTCATAAATTCTCTATGAATCAAGAGTATGACCCTGCATTGCCAGCACAATGCTCTACTGTTGGAGCTACAGGAACACAGTAATATTATACATTATATTTGTAAAAGAATAAAATTATCCTGAAATTATCATTTACTCACTCTCAGGTCATTCCAAAATGAATTCTCTTTCTTCCATGGAACACAAAAGGTGATTTTTGAAAGAACATTCTGCCCTTCCAGTGAAAGTTTTGTCAAGACTTAGAACTGACTTAGACAAAGCTGCTTTGCCTTGTTATTCACTAAAAATCTTGACATCTGGCTTAACTCTGGCATATTCTTGAGAGTTAATGATTTGTGAGAACTCTTTATTTTTTGTAAGATCGTTTCAATGAGTGATTGTCAATGACTGATAACTTAAATCCTGTTCATTCGAAATTGTCATAACACTTCAAAAGACCTGGAATTTTTTCACAAGTCCTACATTCCTCTATGTACATTTTTGCGAAAACAAACATATATACAATTCACTGCAGTTTCCAACTGAAATGAACACTAAAGGCTATAAAACACCAACACCTTTTATTATATTTCACACAGTTAAATTACAGGGGTAGATTATTGAGTGATAAAGAGTAATTTTAACACCTTGCACAATGCTATGTTATGACATCAGAATGCTTTGTCCATAGTGCATGATTTGTAAACTAATACATTTTGATGTCTGCATCACATAACCAGCTCCCTTTTTATGGATTTTCTTAGACAGTAAACTTGTTTGGTCGCTCACCTGGTAAAACATAAAAAAGCTCAAAGCCTTGTAAAAGGAGGCTAAAATGATAAAGTTGCTTCAGCAAATGCATATTTATCTCAGGGTTGCATTTGTTATCACTATCGATTTTGTTTAGGGTAGGGTTTTTAATGTAGGCAGTAAAGCAAATGCATTAACCTCCTGCAGTATGGTGCTGGAAAACACATCAATTAATCTACTTTATCTCAAATTAATTAATGTTGTGTTCAAGATTCACAACAACATTGTCATGTTTTATATTAAAACTACAACAAAAGGGGGGGGGGGGGGGGTAAAAAGCAGTGGNTTTTATATTAAAACTACAACAAAAGGGGGGGGGGGGGGTAAAAAGCAGTGGCAGCGCTGTTGTAATTGTCTATGAACTAGAACTGACAAAATGAAACATTAGTGTAGCTCTGTTTCAAATCTGAGTTAGCTCTCTTGTGGTCTTTTGTAAACAGACCGTATACTTCAGTATATACCTTCTGCATCAATGCTAACTGAATCAGAACCTGAGCTCAAACATTTTACATAGGCTGATACACTTCTACACTTCTTCAATAGCACACCAAACAGAAGTAATACCTCTACTGATTCTAAATGACAATTATTTGCACATCCCTATCAGTATGCTTCAGATTTACTACCCAGTGAACAGCACTGTTAAGATTTGGAGCAATAGGGTACATTCAAACAAACCTTAGGTTGCTTGACTTGATAAAAATAAGTGCATTTGTATTTTAAAAGTACATGCTATACACTTTTATGTACGGTAAGTGGTGAACACTATTTTTGAGGTTCAGTTAGTTTAATAGAACATGGATACTATTTACACATAATGTAAATAGTGTTTCATACTGTGAAGCGGTATAGTTGCAAATTACATTATTTACACAAACGATAAAAAGCAATTCACATATATCTCTGAAATAAATAGAACTATTAAGTGGGCAGAGTTAATAAAAATAGCCTTCGCCAACAAGATTGGCTGTTTACACCTAGAGTAAATAGACACTGCCCCTACACTGACCTTTTAAAAATGCATTACCGTCCAGTTAGTCAGGACACTTGGTTATGAAACATATGTATATGTAGTTATTTGTTATGGAGCATCTATTTAAAGTAAGTGCAAATAGCCTGTTTTGTTGATACAGGCTATTTAAAACTGTGGTATGAATAAAAATCAGTTATTGAACAGTTCTTGAAAGTACATGAGACATCAGTGGTCAAAACTCTCTTCTTACCTTACCTCAGTTTGCATCAGTAACCTTATCCCTCTTTTATTTTTCCCTGAAAGAGTGGGCGTGGAGATTTGCAAATTGTATGGGTCTGGCTTCCGGTCTTATCCACATCCAGCTATTTTTAGCTGCACAAAGCAGCTTGTTTTGCTGTTTGATATTGCAAATTGGTGTGCCTTATCATATTTTTTTAATGTATAATCTTAATTATGAACACACTGGTTTGTTGTGCAGTTTTATCGTTTACTGCATGTTGTTATTCTTCTCTCTATTTCACCCACAGGCTTACTTCCGTGTTGAAAAATAAGGTGGATAATAAAGACTTATAATTTGAGGTGTCAGGTCTGATTTTCTGGGGAAATTGACGTCATTAGTCAGTTTGACACCATTCATCATTGCGTGGTTACGTCACATCCATAAACAGAAAGAAGACCCAGCTACTATATGACACATTTGTTTTGGAATGTTCGTAGTTTGTTCTTACAACAGTTGCTTAGAATTTAAACTTCTTATCTGGGTAACTGCTTTTAATTGGCAATCACTGTTAACATCTGGGCCACCTGTCAAAACTAAGAAACCTCAAACTGCAGGTACTTTGCACCAGCTCTTCAGTGTGGCACTTCAGTCAAGTCACGTCGTGTTTATTTATAGCACTTTATAAAATACATTTCTTTAAAGCAACCGGCTTTACAGTATTATACATGAAAAAAATAAGTGTCAGTGTCACTTTTAATTAGAATTACAACTTAGTGTCTACTGTAAAGCAGCTCTTCGGTGTGTTCATATTTTTGCTTGCACCTGACCTTGATGGACAGATGAACAGAAGAAATAAACCAGAGAAGATTTCCCCATCAAAAAAGGCCAGTCACCATGGTGGTAGTTTGAAGGTAGTTCAGACCAAACTTTTTTGGAAGTTCACTTCGGCAAGCTATTTCAGATTCCCAAAACAAACTCCAAATGAACTGGGTTTAGTCCTAAATTTGTCTGAAATTATGTCACAGTAGTTTTTCATGCTTTGTTCTTCAATTTTGTTTGAAGTATATTAGTACATTAAAGTATAAGATCATTGCCTTAAGGACAGTGGATAAAATCTGCCTTTTAACATTGCATATCTGCTTGTAGAGCAGCAAAAATGCATTTTATGCAGTGCTAGATAGTCTCCAGCTTTATTCCAACAGCACAAGGGTTTTCAAACCATTCCTGCAGCATCTGCAGCACTGCACGTTTGGGTGTCTCCTTTACTTAGGTATGTCCAATAAGGGAATTTAAAAATGTGCAACACTAGGGAGTTTCCAGGAACGGTTTCAACGCCCCTGCAATTAAACATTATTGTGCTTGCATACTTTTAGAAATTTGAGCAGACTAAAGCTTATGCACTGTTATCTAGTTTCAGTACCTTTAGTGTTTCTGCATCTAAAACCCTCCCCATCACAGTGTCAAAACTATCACAGCTCTGAATAACCAATTTCATTTATCTGCACCATTTGATGTTGACACACCAGTTATGAGGGTTTTGGGCCATTAGATAAAGAGTGAATGGCTCGCCTGTCTTCAAAAGATGTTCTTTAGCAACTGCTGACTCATCTGAAAGTATAACCACATTCATTCTCAGCTTATATGTTCTGCTTGGGGGTTCAATAGAATCTTGACACTATTGAGCCACAGGACACATCCACACATATGCACACACACTTTCATTTTGCCTTGTTTTGGGACACGGTTTAACTCTGCATTTAATAGCAAATGTAAAGAGTAATTTGTCAGAGTAATGATATAATTTTAAGTATTTTAATTGTAGGGTTATAAATAGGAACAATATGTATAAAGCATTAGTTCATTAAATAAGGAGTTTTAAAATATGGTCCTTGTTGTACATCATGTTTCTTACACCCACAACATCATATAAGCCACTGAACACTTGTGGGCAGTGTTTCCACTCACTATTTTTTTTTTTTTTTTTAAGATGAACAGCCTTGTTATAGTAACCCTATAAAGCCTACTGTATCATATTTGATACACAAATGTCTAAGGGCACTAAATTATCAACGCACCTTTTGACATCTGATTTATAGTTTATCTCTTTTTTTAGCAAATAAAAGGCCTTTTAGTGTCAAGCTGTAGAGGATATGGGCCTCTGAATAAATATTGTCCTATATCATACTATATACATAGTGTAACAACCCCCCGCGCCCACCACCACCACCACACACACACACACAGGTTCAATAACACTTTCCAGGAAAAAAAAAAAAGAATAAAAAAAGAAAAGAAAAAGAAAGTAACACTTTTTAAGGAACTAGTTTTCAGTATTATCTGGTTGCACATTACTAGTATAATGGCTGTTGCCTTATTGCCTTTTTCTGCATGACCATATATTGGATCCCTTAATCCTACCCCATAACTAAACTTAACAACTATTGAGGCAAAAGTCATAATTAACAGTTAGTTTATTGTGAGAATTTACAATAAATAAATAAATAAAACCAAGTCTCAGTCTTTAGTCTACGTTAAGTCTCAAGTCTCAAATCCTCTTTGGAAATTCTATAAGCTGTCAGTAAACCTTGCAGGACAATTAATTTTCCACAAGTTATATGGTTCTATGATGAGCTCTGCTCGCCTCGTCCCTCTCTTCTCTCTGCGGAGTGACAAGCCTGTTTAGCCGCATTTAGCTGTATTTAGCCGCTAAACTTGCTAACTAGCACATTATTAGGGAAGGTGATTGCAGAGATCCATAAAAAAAGTAGGTGTAGGTGAAGCTGGATCACGAATGATTTGCACGAACACAGACACATTTATGTAGATTGGGAGGTGCATTCCCTTTACAAACAAACTTAATCCACCGCATCTTCAGCGGCTCAGATGTCGGGAGTAAATGACGACCACTATGTTCATTATTACATCCAGCAACACAACACCTCA
>JAHKKF010513094.1:0-11546 GCA_019740295.1 Labeo calbasu
TATAGGATAGGAAGCTAATTGGTGCAGTTGCTAATATTTATCTGGCAAAAAATGTAGAAATTATGATAGCTTGTTATGTGAAGCAATGGTATCTTTATTAACAGTATAACAACAGACTACTTACATAAAATGCATATAGATCTCCCAATAAAATGTAGTAAGATGATATTCAAATGCTTAGTTTTATGATCAAAGCTGTATTTTTATTACATATGATGCAATGTAATACAATGATAACTGAGAGATGGACAAATAATTTTTCTAAAAAAAAAAAAAAATCCTCAAATACATACATCACATACATCAAATACATATATACAAATACATATATTTAATACAGTGTTCGTTTTGAAATATTACAATATAAAATTGACTATTTTCCCATTTACTTTCTAAAATCATTACAAATTTCTAAGCAAATAGACATAACGTGATCTGGGTGAACATTTTTTGAATCATACTAAAAGTTTGTGCACAAGTTTTTCAGCAAAGTTATTAAAGAGATTATTCTGAAGAGGACTTAGGAATTCATATATTAAATATTACACAGGGTTAAATCATTTTCTGGATAAAATAGATGGTATGAACTATGTTATAAACACATGCGACCAAATGCTTCAGTGCCATTTGGAGATATGTTCTTGGCCTCAGTAAGCTGTAAAGGTGACCGGACATAATGCTGTTTGGTCAAGGGTTTGAAATGGAGGAAAACCTGCACACTTACCTGACACTTACCCTGAGCTCCCATGATGCCCCAAATCCATCGTGGCTATATATAAATGAGGACTGTGCAGCTCTTATGTCTCATAGAGTACCTCCACCAATGCCAGCAAAGCTGTAAATGCTGGGCTACTAGAGCCATTAATGGGTGCTTGTCTCCACACCAGCTCTTCAGGAGACATAACAACAGATCTCACCTAAGCTGTTGTTTTCCATTTCAAGGACTTGGATTTCATTACCTGCCTCTCACACAAATTCCAGGTATGTGGTCTGTGTTCACTCAAACACTTGAGGTGGTTAGCTGTGTGAATTGCTCACCAGCACTGGCAGTCACCATGCTTTCACTGTCAAGAGCACTTTATAAACACTAACTGTTGGAAAGCATAGATTACTGAGCTATGAAACACAGTGGAAAGAATGTTTGGGAAGATTGTGAGATGAAAAGATATAAATATAAATTTCTTTATTTAAAACTGTTATGTGGAATTTGTTACATGCGTAATTTTTGAAGTCTCAATTACAAGAAATAAGATGCAATTACGAATTATGCAATTACCGTTTCATTTTTACCCTGAGTAACTTCTAGGCTAACTATACTATACGATAATGATAATGATAAAGATATAGTTTCATAAATCATTCTAAATGTAAAAGAATAGCCAACTATATGGCAATAAAGAACGGTATTGTTGAAATCACTTTCAGAATCAGAATCACTTGCAGCTGATGAAAGATAAAAAACATGACGGCCATTCAGGCTTTAAAGAGCTTGAGCATTTAAAGTGGTAGATGACAAAACTGCAGCCTAATGATACTGTCTATTAGTAATGGTTCTTATTATTGTCAATGTTTAAATAAAAAACAAATAAAATTGCTTATTATAATACATTAAAATAGAAAATTGAAAATAAAAATAGAAAAAATAGCTGCAAGCAGCGATTACCAGGGTTCAAGAGCTTTAAGGCATTTAAGCACGCACATATGAAAAAAGACAAATGTAACCAAACCAGTGATTTAAAACAGCATTTTTGGCAATTCCAGATAATTTACCATAGAAATATTATGTTTTTTAACATTTATGACTGTTACAGCACCAGCTGTGATCCGATCACCTTAAAACTTTGCATGCATGCTTAGAATCACCATGTGCTCACCAGGTTTTGTGAAGTTTTGAGTTTTCCTTTAGGCATTATAGGATTTTGGGTAAATTTGGAGAGGGCCCTTTTCTAAATGACCCCGTTATAGCTTCCCAAAGGGTAAATTTCAACATTTTTTTGATAATTATTGACCTAGAGAGTCCAGAGAATTGTACTGCAGTGTTTTTTTTCCAGTCTGAGTGAAAAAAACCTAGGACTAGTTTGCAAAAGTATTTTCTGTACGTCTTCTCATTCATTTAAGTAACGATTTGATTGACAGCAGTGGTTCTAGAGGCAAAGTTGTCCAGAATGAGGAGTTCTATCGTAAGATATGAATATTGTGTGTATGTGCGAGAACCGCGCAATGCACAATCGTTTGAAAAATGCGTTATCGCCCCCCAGTGGCTGATTTCTTTCTTGACCTTTGGGTCCATGAGTCAAACAGCCCCACAGAGTTTCGCTTCGAGCAGCCCCTGTTAACCTTGTCTAACAGGTGCTTGAACTTCATCGGCCAATGTTTTTTTGAGATACCCAAATGTCCTTACAAAAACTTGTGGCACTTTGGGTCAGGACAGTGCACATCGATTTTCATGTTAATAGGACAAATGGTTGCGTTGACTTGAGACAGTTATGAGCGATTTTGTACTTTAGCGCCCCGGTCAGGCTGACTGGGGCAAGTCTTAGTCCCTTAGTCTTAGCTCTGTGAGTACAACACTGTAAAAAATGGTAAAAGACTGTAAAAATGCTACAGTAAAAACCTGTTAAATGGTAATGGTAAGTTCCCCTACTATATACGGTGAAAAACTGTACTGGACATTGCAGCTACTTTTACGGTAGTATACTGTTTTTGAAAGTGAAAAAGAACATAAAAATTTACAGTGAATAACCCTAAATTGACATTCCCAGAATTCCTTGCAGTTTTTTTTTGTTAAATTTGAAGTTTTTTTGTTGAAATAACTGTTTCTTAGTTTTTTCGGGTCAGTTTTAAACATTAGGGTTGTTTGTTAAATCTGATGATGTTAAATTAATGTTTATTTTATTATTTCAGTTTCATGTGTGTTATCATGATGGTGTTTGAGTGTTTGTGTGAATGACACTGTGCACCTTCTATATATGTTAATATTTAAAAGCTGTTTGACTTTCTCATCACCTGCTTTTGGTGTTTATCAGTGTATTACAAGGATACAAAACAGATTTCTGCAGGTCAGTAGGTTGGTACATTAGCATAATATCAGTTCATGAAATTATAGTTTTTAAATGTAAATTTAAGTTAAAGCCGCAAACCTTAAAATGCTGCTACCGTTTTTTTTTTACCGTGAATTTTACGGGGGTTTTTTTATACAGTCTACCATTCCTCCAAGTTTTAAGTCTCTACGACTTACGGTTCGGTCTACTTTTTTTACTGTATTTTTGATCAAAATAAATGCAAACTTGGTGAGCATAATAAACCTCTTTCAAAACCTGTAAAATTTCAAATAAAGTACATACACTACCAAAAGTTTGAAATATATATATAGGCTAGTGTATATATTTTAATTTTTACATCATTATATATTTTAATTTCTTGTAGAAATGCATACATATTCAGTATAATATTTGATTAAGGCACATATAGCGACTTTTTCGAAAATTCGATTAGGTAAAATTGCCAAAACAGTCTCTGTACTGCCTATTGATTTTATTTTCAAAATATTTATTGTGTCTGGCCCAGCATGTGGTGTCCATTTGGACTCCAAATTGGACTCATCAAGCTTCAGTGAGAGTAGTGCCAGACTAAATGTAATGTGGAGTGGCGTATTTGCCCACAGAGAGCAATTTACTGTGCCACTGATTTTCATTACTTCATATATTGTAACTTTCTGTATACCCCCAAACCCATCATAATTACCTCTGAGATAAGTGGTGCTCAGTGTAAAAAACAAACAAAGACTATCATAGAGGTCTGCCTAATGCCCTCTGCGCATCTGAATCAGATAGCAAGAGCCCCGCAGCTACTTTCACGTCAAAGCAATGCCTTTCAGATTGAAGGATGATAATGTAGAAGCAGAGGTCGAGGTTGGGTCTGGGATCTTGTTTAAGTGAATCACAGCACTTTCTGTTTGCAGAAACAAACTACCTTTTGTAGTTTTTGAAGGTTGACAGCTTCTTGTTTACTTTAAGTGTTAGGAAAAGAACAGCCTTAACATTCAGATAAACATTTTGTGTCTTATGGAAGAAAGTTAGTCATACAGATTTTCAGAATGACAGATTTCTATTTTAAACAGTTTTAAACTATTCTGCATACTCAAAGTTCCTTCTGGTTGATTTCCCCTGAAAATTACTAAGTTGTTTCCCACGCAGCAGTGAATACCATAAGGAAATGTCTTCAGACTTCCATTATCTGACTATTAAGTGCATGATAAAGTTGCCCTGAGATATAGTTCACAGAAGGAATATTTAATCAAGGATCTCAGGAAAGCTCCCTGCTGATCTGTAATGTATAACACAGTGACAAACAATCTATGGATATTGTTTGCAATATTAAAGAAGCTGGGTGGTAAACATCAACGTTTGTATCATTAAATGCGCGTATGCAGACATTTGCAATCATATACCTGCAGCCGTATATGATTGAGGACTGAAGTTCAGGGTTTGTTTGCCCTATCATCCATCATGTGAGCTTAATGTCAGTGCATAAAAGCGCCACCTTAAATGTGAATCTGCTGTGATAAAGGTCTGGGCCATGAAATGATCCTTGTGATGGATGACATTCCCCGCACCTCGTCTGTGAAAGACAGCAGAATGACAAATCCAGAGAGCCGTAATATTCACGCTGGAAGGAAAACCGACAGCATCTGCCTCAATAACCCTCGGCCCGCCTCCATTTGAGTTGTTATTACATGTGCTGATGATGCTTCATTTCAATATTCAAATATGCAAAAGAGATTCAGGCGTTTGAATGATCAGTTCACTGAGCTGTCATTACATCTTTTGAAGTAAAAGACACACTCTGATTTCATTCAGCGCTGTCACAAAGCAAAAAAATAATTCTGCGGATATGAATCAGGGTTAAGCCAGGAAGGCATGTGAGCCATCTAATCAACATGAGCTGTGCAAGCAGACTTTGACCTCCCTTTTCATAGCAAAATTAACAGAGTTTTTATTTTTTTCTCAATGCAATCTTTCTTTGGTTGGGTATTGATTAAGGGTGTACAGTCCACTTTTTAGACGCTTTTGGGCACTTGTGTTTTATTGCATTAGGAACATAACAGGATCAATGACATGACGATTCTCCCCCATGAAAGAAAAAATACATTAAAAATGTAATTAATACATACAAGGACATATGCTTTGTTTTTAATATTTTATTTTTTGTCGGCATTAAGCCATTATATTGCATAAAAAAAAAAAAAAAATAAAAAAAAAAATAAATATATATATATATTGGGAACTAAAACTTATTTTTTATTTTTTTTTTTTTTAGTATTTATTAATGTATTATTATTTATTTTAAATTTTAAAATTACTCCACAATTTTTTCATCCAAAGTCATGTTGTGCGACATAAATAAATACATAAATAACCAACAAACTGCCAAATTTAAAGTATATACACTACCAGTCAAAAGTTTTTGAACAGTCAGATTTTTAATGTTTTTTTTTAAAGAAGTCTCTTCTGCTCAACAAGCCTGCATTTATTTGCACAGCAAAAACAGTCAAATATTTTACTATTTAAAATCATTTTGAATATTTGAATATATTTTGAAATGTAATTTAGAAATCATTCTAATGTTCTGGCTAAAAAAATAGTTATTATTATTTAAAAAAAAAAAGATGAGGAATTTTTTTTTTTTAGGTTTCTTTGATGAATAGAAAGTTCAGAAGAACAGCATTTATTTGAAATATAAATCTTTTGTAACATTACAAATGTCTTTATCATAACTTTTGATCAATTTAAAGCATCCTTGCTAAAGGAAAGTACTAACCCTTTAACTGTCACTCACTATGTTGAACATAGACATGAAAATGCACTTTCCAAAATAATTTTTTTATAATTCATGGACAAAAACATTTATAATATGATTTTTATGTACAATTTCCATGGTAATGCAATGTCTGATTTTAAAATGGTTTTCAAAGGATGAATTTTGAGATTTGAAGTTTTCAGTTGATATATAATTTCTTAAGATTTCTATTGCGTGATAGGGAAAAAGGCAACGAAGAAAGTCTTTCTGTGACAAAGGTCAGGACTCCTGATATGATGTAGATTTTTGGGGTGCACTCTTGTCATAAATTAATCTATCACTTTTCCTACATAATTTGTAACACAAAAAGAGTGGTAAAATATGTATTAAGGAGTCTTAGACCTTCCCAACGATATATATATGATTAGAATAAGATTCATTTGTGAAGTAAAAGAGTTAAAGGAGAAGTCCACTTCCAAAACAAAGATTCGCATATAATGTTTACACATATAATGAGCTGCAAAGAAAATATATTGTTACTTTTTACTTGTTTATGGTACAGGACATTTTTAGAATCAATAAATTCAAAAATATTTCTTGGAAAGATTAAGAGTTTCTTCAAATCAACATGAAACCACATGAATTTAAACAGGACACTTCTAAACTTTGGCTGTGATTGACACTCTCATTAGGCACTGTTTCAATACCAAACCAAGTGGCATCTGCAAACAAATGCTGCTATAGAGCTTTTCTTTGAAATTACTCAGTTTTTCCAAGTCACAGTTTGTAATTCATTTTAGCTGACTGAATGATGCCAAAGTGTTTTTTTTTTTTTTAGGGATGCAGTAAGTTTCCCTCAACTTGTGCTATATTCTTTTCATTGTCATTTTTGCAGGTATATGCATACTTTTCTGTTCTTGTAGTACAGAGATTTTTCATGATCCATTCTTTAGTAATTCCCTGCTGTGCTGTCAGACATAAATCTCTCCAGTCTTATCTTGCACAAATTTAATGGAAAAATAATTATGTTTCTTGCTGAGGCAGGAGTGCGTTAAGCCCCAAAAGTCAATCGGCAGATAAAGACGGAGAACAGTTCAAAATGTGTTTATTCATCCATTCTGTTTGTTATCACTTTGTGTGCCAGACATGATTTAAACAGACAAAAGACTGAGAAAACTGAAAACGATCTTGGATGTAATTGAAAAATGTCAGCATATCATGGACAACAATATTTGGCCATAGGGAAGTACATTTTCTAGTCTAATCCAGTTGTCAACCCAGATGTCCTTTAGTTGTTAATTACATCCAAATTCAATGCAAAACTCATTAGTTAAACACACATACACACAAAATATTCATTAAACGTTTACATCCCTGTAGGCCTATTGTTAAATCAATAGTCTGAGTCTTTTTTTTTTCATTGCCAGTCTAGTGCAGAAATATTTTATTTCACAAAAACTGGCATTGATCTGCGCAAGGATAAACACAACATGAAACATCTCAGATAAAAAGGTATCAAGGTCTTCTTGTTGTTTCTGTCTTCATGCATGTCAGTGCTTGAACAGTATTTGATTATCATCTCTCAAAGCATCTTTGAGCAGCTGAAGATGGAATATGTCAAACATGCTTTCTCAGAGCTGAATAAAACGTAGGAAGGATTTGGAATTTTTTTTTTTTCAATTTGATATTTATTTATTAAAATAAAAATGTAGCTTTCTTTGTTTGAAATATACAATTTAAAGGAACAGTTTAGCCAAAAAAATTAAAATGAAAATGTACTTATCCAAAATGTAGATGAGGTTATTTCTTCATCAGAACCGATTTGGAGAAATGTAGCATTACATCACTTGCTCACCAATGGATCCTCTGCAGTGAATGGGTGCCGTCAGAATGAGAGTCTAAACAGCTGATAAAAACTTCACAATAATCCACAAGACTCCAGTCCACCAGTTAACATCTTGTGAAGTGATTATGATGATTTTAACCTCAAACTTCTATCAGTAATATTGCTTTCTCCAGTGAAAAGCTGTCTTGACTGAATCAGGAGAGAAATATGTACAGATCAGGCACCATTTACACTGGAGGCGTTATTATGGATTATGGCCAGAAGAGATTGTTAAAAGTTAAAATGACTTAATGACGGATCTGTTTCTTACAAACATGCAGCTTTTCACTTCACTAAACATTAATTGATGGACCGGAGTGGTGTTTTTATCAGCTGTCTGAACTCTCATTCCGACGGCACCCATTCACTACAGAAGATCCGTTGGTGAACAAGTGATGTAATGCTAAAATTCTCCAAATCTGTTCAGATGAATAAACAAGCTATCTACATTTTGGATATTCTGGGGGCGAGTTAATTTCCAGCAAATGTTCATTTTTGGGTGATCTTTTCCTTTAAGGAAGAAAATATACTTTTTTCACCAAGTTTGCCCAACTAAAAAAATAAGATCAAATACAGAATCACATCAGTGACTCAGTGAGTTTTGTTGAAACTTGTTGAAAGGACAAAGCATGTGCAAACATCACTGAAGAATAGCGCTACGTGCTCAAGCCACCGCATCAATTCAGCACCCTCTCGTAAAGCTGTCAGCTGTAGATCTATGTGGCGGCTGACATCTTTAGACTGCTGAAGCTGAAGATGAAGGTGTGATGTGAGGGGCATGCCGTATCTCTCTGCATAATAAAGCATAAATATGCGCGACAATTCATTTTCTTAGACGCTTAAGATGTCAGGTCGGGTTGGGCTGCTGTGAGGAGGCTTACTGTGAGACAGGAGCATGATAAAGTGGCAGGAAGTTCGGTGTTTCTTGACAGGAAACACCCTTGGGATGCTGTAATCTCATGAGATGTTTCATTTCCTCAAGCTCCTATGTTGATTCAGGTGTGTCTGTTTGTATAGGAGACATTTTATGAAGGCTTAGATTTATTTTTTTTTGGTTGTATCGGTGATTTTTAGGGAGCATTAAGTGAATAAAATCTAAAGTGTGTTTATGACTTTCTTTCTTCTGTTGAGCACAAAAGAAGATATTTTAAAGGTTGTTGGTAACCGAACTGTTCACGTTAGCATTGACGTCCATGACGACCATATAATGACAAAAATCCACCCAGTGCTTTTTTCAAAAATCCACCAAAATCATTACCCCGTTCTCAAATCAAACCATTCTCAGATGGTTTGAACGTAGCAGTCGACTCGTTATAACATAAGATTTGCCAGCCATTGACTGCCATTATATGATTGACAGGCTGCAACGGTTTGAGTTAAAAATCTTCGTTTGTGTTCTACTGAAGAAACAAAGTCACCTACATCTTGGATGCCCTGGGGGTAAGCAGATAAACATCAAATTTTCATTTTTGGGTGAACTATCCCTTTAAGATTGTAATTATGTACTCCAAACATGCTTTAATAAATTAGTCAACACATCAAAGCATACTTATTTGAAGCATGACAAAAGATTATTACAATACAAATATTTAAAAAAGAAAAGTTTTGATTTGGCATTTTTAAAGGTGTATCTATGAATGTTAAGAAACAGTCATGAAAGTGTACTCTCTTTAGGTACACTTAAGTGGCCTTTTATTCAAATTATATTATCTTCAAGAATTAAAAGATATATATATATATATATATATATCATTTTAAGATTTGAAGTACACTACAAGTGCACATTACACCATCACTAGAGTAACCAATCAGAATTGAGTATTCCAGAGATCTGTTTACTAAGCATTAACAACTATCAGAGACAACCATTTGTGACAATGGACCACAAAACCAGTTGAGATTTATACATCATTTGAAAGCTGAATAAATAAGCTTCCTGTTGATGTATGGTTTGTTAGGACAATATTTGGCCAAATATTTAAAAATCTGGAATCTGAGGGTGGAAAAAAATAAACATATTGAGAAAATCACCTTCATAGCAGTCCAAGTGAAGTTCTTAGCAATGCATATTACTAATCAAAAATTAAGTTTTGATATATTTCTGGTAGGATATTTACAAAATATCTTGATGGAACATGACCTTGGCATAAAAGAAAAATCGATAATTTTGACCCATACAATATATTACTGGCTATTGCTAGAAATATAACCGTGCTACTTGGCTACTGGTTTTGTGGTCCAGGGTCACATTTGTGTAATCATTGTGGAAGTCTTTATCTCTGTGACAAAACGTTGCTCTATTTGTTATATTATACCAACCTGTCCAGCATAGCAACATCAGATCAACCAATGACGTGAGTTTAAAGAGGGGATTGCTGATTTTGTGACCACTGGCAGACAGGGGGAGTGCTGAGGAAACCTTCTTCACAAGAGTCTGTATTTTTTGTGATTTTTTCTCTAACGGTGAAAAATTGATTTATTTATTTATAGATTTGTGCTAACACCAAACAACTATTTAGTATTCATATGGAAACAATTTCTCCAATAAATGGTACTATTTGGAAAGCATTGCTATTCAAATCATGCCCTTGATGACAGCCTATAAACCAATAATTATTCTGCCCTTGAAAACGTCCTCAAATTTGAATGATAAGCAATTTACGTACCGTTTCATTGTTTGGCAGGAGCAGAGGAAAAAAGAATCTTGAATTAATATATTCAGCGGATGCAAAGGCAAATATCCTTTTATTGTTCAGAGCTATTTGTTAAAGCAAGCAGGCAACTAGGCTTCAATTGATTCATTCTGTAAAGGGATCACACTGTGTCTGAGGTGCCCCCAAGGGCCTCATGTGCAGCTTCAATTTCCAGCAACTGCAAAGCCATAAATGAGTGCAGAATCAACATCCTTACATACAATTGCAATCAGTGCAGAGCTTTCTGTGCCAGGAAATGGGTAGAGGTGAGTGCTGGAGCTTATTTCGTCCCTGACTTGTCTCTACAGCGGATTACTGGCTCGTGCTGTGGCTCATGAGAGCTGCGCTGAGGTGCAAAGTCAGAGTGTTTTTTCATTCAAGGTCAAGTAGCTGGACAAAACAAAATTCAGCTTGGTCCAAAGGCCCTGTCTCCACTATTTTTCCTTACACAGATTAACCAAACACCCACTTTAAAAAGGAGCTTAAAGGTGAATCATTATTAACCATTGATTTAAAAATCCAATCCAAGACTCAGCCATGATCCTTTCTTCCTGCTTTGGATCCAAGATCCACTAGTGATAAGTGAAACAGATGCAAAATATAAAACAGTCACTATTTCTGCAGGTTATTCTTTATACATAAGCAGTATCAAAAGAGTGCTGATATTCAAAACCAGCAGCATGACTGAAAATAATGAACAACTTACCACAACTTATCATTTGCCAATTACTTTCACAATTACCTCACACCCGGTCTTAAGCCACCCGGTGGCTTTAGGCAAACAACGAACGGTGGGCAATATGTTTTTAAAGTGGTTAGTATAAGAGGAATATGTAGGAATATGAATGTGTATGTGTATGTGTCTTCAGGCCAGACCTTTGGTCAAACATGTGAAGTTTGGTGCAGAGTGAACATGGTATGTTTGAGTTAGTGTAAAACATGATATTTCCTGTTGCCAGCAGGTTGTGCTGTGATTATAAATGAATACTGAGGTGCAGATGTTTTCAGGGGAGGACTCTTATCAAACATGTGAAGTTTGGGGCAGATCGGACATTTTATGGCTGACTTATAACGAAATTTGTCACGCTCCCATGGACATGCTCTTTAACGAAAACTCAAGATCTTCGCAATTTAACATCACAAAGGCCTTTAGATTAGATGGACCAAAT
>JAHKKF010513095.1:0-18931 GCA_019740295.1 Labeo calbasu
AGAATCTATAAATAATATTTTAATATTATATTAAATATAAATGAAAATATTTAAGCATTTTAAAAAGCAATAACTATATTATAATAATTAATAAATGCATGAATCATGATTAAATTAGTAAATCATATGCAACCAACTTAATTTGTATTTAATGTAGTATCAGAAGAAACTATATCATATCCTAATATTATATTAAATACAAATAAAAATATTTAAGCATTTTAAAAAGCAATAACTAATATAATAATAATAATAATAATAATAATAATAATAATAATAATAATAAATGCGTGAATCATGATTAAATTAGTAAATCATATGCAACCAACTTAATTTGTTTAGTAGGTTATTAATTAGTTTAATATTGCTTTATTTTTATTCATTTTTTTTTAAGCTTAGATGTGTGTGTGTGTGTGTCAGAGAAAAGAGAAATATGTATTAAAATATTTAAGTATTTTAAAAGGCAATAACTGTATTATATTATATTATATTATATTATATTATATTATATTATATTATATTTAATATTGTTATATTAATATTATAGTCCTCTAGTGATGGTTTAATGCTTCCGAAAATATATTTTCTAGAAGATGTATTGCATTCTGATATCTTTGTGTGTTATTTACAGCTACGTTTGTATTTGATGTTGTGAAAATGCCCCAGAAAATAATTTCCTGGGGAAATATTGTTTCTTAATGAGACGGTTCATTCACAGTTCATATACACACTCTGTATATGAAAATAACTTGAACACGGTTCATAATAACTCACGGGCTTGTTGTGTCTTTAATGGCTTTAGTTGCACATTCGCTGGAAATGTAAAACAAATACTTTCTAATAATACTGTGATGTTGATCTGTTTGAGTTCATTTGAAGTGTGGGTGAGTGTTGATAAAGACACAACCTCACGTCTCTGTGTGTGAATTTATGCTGCTGCTGTAATGTGTGATTGAAGTGAAGTACATATACAGTAAATATAATGTTTAATCTTTGAACAGCATGCTATACTAACAGCCTGAAGCGTCTGATGTGTAACCAGCAGTGTATTCTGCGTCTGTTCCAGTAGAGGTGAGGCCGTACGTGAGCAAAGTCACCTTGCACGTGTCGTGCGTTCAGACTACTGATCAGACACGCTCACAAACATGGCGTCCGAAAGAAGAGAGTCTGATGATGAAGAAGTTAAAAAGTTGGTTTGTTGCACTTTATCAATAAGAGTTTTTGACTGTGTGCAGACGGCGTCGTCTTTGAGGACTGAACTCTCTGTTTGCAGCTTTGTTTTCTGTGTTAAAGCAAACTTCTGAGGGAATACAAATGCATGTCAAAAATACGAGCAACGTCTTTGAATTCGGTGCGTAACGCTTGGCTGTCAGTGATGCAAAGACGTGCAAAATAATCTAGATGTCAAGATAAAAAGAATCAAATCTGTGAGGAAAAAACTGCGCTTCAGATTAGTGAGTTGGATTTTTCCAAAAGCATTTGAAATGTGTTTATATAAGGCTGTATGCAATGCATATCATTTTAATGCAGCTTCACAGTAATAAACAGGGAAATAACAGTATTAATGTTGTAAAATTCATCAGTTCTAATTAATTACAGGCTGTGTTCATACTGGAGTTAAATATGGTGTCACTCCTTTTCTGAGTGTTTATTCTGGTTCCATTCAGTTATTTACAAAAGCTATAAACAGTGCTATTTTAGTACCATTTGAGAAACTATTATATTTTTTATTCATATTTTGAATTGGTTTGAGTTGGAATATATTTTCTGTTTTCGTTTAAATTTTTGTTAAAATATTTTACATTTTGTTGCTTGTTTTTGTCATTTTTATAGCTGTGTTAAATTGTAAGTTTTATTTTATTAGTAATTTTGTTTTTATTATTTTTATTTGATTTTGTGGGTTTTTATGGTCTATACAATAGTTGTTTAGTTTGGAAATGTATCAAAATTTAGTATTGTATCTATTTATAATAGATGCATTTTGTCTTTGTAAATTTATCTTGTAAATTGTGTCATTTATCTTTATTTTAGTTGTAATTTGTCTTTGAAAATGCATCTTATAAATATAGTAACTTCTGAAATGTATTGTGTAATTTATATTTGTAAATTTGTCTTGTAAATTTTTTTATTTTATTTTAATTTGTTCTATTTTAGTACCACTTCAGAAACCATTATATTTTTTTATTAATATTTTTTAAATGTTTTATATAGTTTTTGTTTTTATTTAAATTTTAGTTAAAACTTTTTTTACGGTCTATAGTTTTATACATTTTTATTTTGGTTTTAATTTTAGTTAAGTTTAGTTTGGAAATGTTAAATGATAAAATGTTATCTTTATTTATTATAGATGTATTTTATCTTTGTAAATTTATTTTGTAAATTTTGTCATTTATTTCAGATGTAATTTGTCTTTGAAAATGTATCTTGTAAATGTAGTAAATTCAGAAATGTATCTTGTAATTTATATTTGTAAATTTGTCTTTTTATATAAAATTCTAAATTTTGTATATATATATTAATATATATATTAATTATATATATATATATATATATATATATATATATATATATATTATAATTCTCTAGTGATGGTTTAGTGCTTCTGAAAATATATTTTCTAGAAGAACATGTATTGCATTCTGATATCTTGTGTATTATTTACAGCTACGTTTGCATTTGATGTTGTGAAAATGCCCCAGAAAATCATTTCCTGGGGAAATATTGTTTCTTAATGAGACGGTTCATTCACAGTTCATATACACACTGTGTATATGAAAATAACTTGAACACGGTTCATAATAACTCACGGGCTTGTTGTGTCTTTAATGGCTTTATTTGCACATATGCTGGAAATGTTTAAGTTATCTTATTTTAATTTATGTTGTGAATTTTGTAATTTATCTTTGTAAATTTATCTTATAAATATAGTAAATTCGGAAATGAATCTTATGTATGATTGTAAATCTGTCTTGTACATTTTTTTCATTTATTTTTTATTATAGTTGTAAGTTATCTATAAAATGTATATCTTATAAATGTTGTAATTTTTGAAATTTGTCTTTATTTTAGTTGTAATTTATCTTGTGAATGTTGTCATTTATCTTTATTTATTATAGTTTGTAATTTATTTTTAAAAATGTATCTTGTAAATATAGTTTCCAAAATGTACTGAGTAATTTATAATTGTAAATTCATCTTGTAAATTTTGTAATTTATTCCTATTAATTATAGTTGTAAGTTATCTTTTAAATGTATCTTGTAAATATTGTAAATTCTTAAATTCGTCTTTATTTTAGTTGTAAATGTGTCTTGTAAATATTGTCAATTTTTAAAGGTTTGAAAATGTTTGTAAAGATTTTAGCACATTTAAAATATTATAAATATTGTGAAGTTTATAAGTTATATTTTTAATTTATCTTGTAAATGTTGTAATTTCTCTTTATTTAGTTGTAATTTATCTTTAAAAATATATCTTGTAAATATAGTAATTTCCAAAATGTACTGAGTAATTTATATTTGTAAATTTGTCTTGTAAATTTTGTAATTTATTTGTATGAATTATAGTTGTAAGTTATCTTTAAAAATATTGTAAATATTGTAAATTCTGAAATGTCTTTATTTTACTTGTGATGTATCACTGTAAATGTGTCTTGTAAATGTTGTACAATTTTAAAGATTTAATAAATATTGTAAAGTTTATCTTTTTGAATTTATCTTGTAAATTTTGTAATTAATCTTTAGTTGTAATTTATCGTGTAAATGTTGTCATTTATCTTTATTTATTATAGTTGTAATTTATCTTAAAAAATGTATCTTGTAAATATAGTGATTTCTGAAATGTATTGTGTAATTTATATTTGTAAATTTGTCTTGTAAATTTTGTAATTTATTTTTCTTAATCATAGTTGCATCTTTAAAATGCATCTTGTAAACATTGTAAATTTTGAAATCCGTCTTTATTGTACTTGTGATGTATCACTGTAAATGTGTCTTGTAAATATTGTAAAATATATTACATATTACAAATATAATTTGTAAAAATATTTTTAATATTAATCTTTTTTAATTTATCTTATAAATTTTGTAATTTATCTTTAGTTGTAATTTGTTGTAAATGTTGTCATTTACCTTTATTTATTATAGTTGTAATTTATCTTTAAAATAAATTATCTTTCAATGATATCTTTTATCATTGTAAATGTGTCTTGTAAATATTGTACATTTTTTTAAAGATTAAAAAAAAAAAAAAAGATTTATAGAAATTTTAAAATATTGTGATGTTTACAAGTTATCATTTTAATTTATCTTGTACATTTTGTAATTTATCTATATTATATCTTTGTTCTTATGGAGATACATGCTTATAAAACACAGGTGTTTATACACATTGTTACTCCACAATTAGGCACATTCATATTCCACATGGATTAATAATAACATGTCTAAGATCAAGTGATTTCTCTCCAGACTCATGGCAAACCATATTCCTGTGCTGATGGGTTGGGTTTGATGTATCCGGACGTTCATCGGACATGATGATTTATGCAATAATAGTGTTTGCCTGGCCAGACTGTTAAACAGATGATATCGGCTGCAGCTGGTTCAATAACTAATTTAACCTCCTACCTAATGTCAGAGATGACAAATCCATCAGTTTCTGTCTTCATGTCCTGCTCGAGGGTCATTTGAAGTGCATCTCATCGCAGGAGCAGTAAGTTTATCCTTCACCAGCCTTAGAAATGTGTGTATCAAATATGACACAGTAGGATGTACTTCACAATATCTCCATGCAATAAATGCTGTGGTGTTCTTTTGTTTTAACAGCTCAGTCAGTATCCAGCCTGGAAAACTCTTCCTGAATCTCCTGCACGCTTGTAGTTTTAGTGTATTGAGGACTAATAAACGTGTGAAGGATCCTGAATGACGCCGCCGGTTTGATGGAAGTGCATTACTGCTCAGCGCTCATAAACCGGCCCGATGACTCTTTGTTCCTTTGTGGTTGGCGTGTAAGTTTATTACTCTTGTGTTGTACAGTGAGATCAGATTGACTGTCAGAAACTCAAGGATGTCTGTGTTATAAGCAGCATTTGGCAAAATTCACAATTTGAGAATTGGCTTCCTTTAAAATTCGCAATGACAAGATGAATTTACATTCAGAACATAATTGCATTAATAATTTGGTTTAAATATGCCTAACTATTCTCTTCTAAGATTAGAAAAATGTCCCTGAAGTTGACATTTCAGTTATTGATTGATGATGTCTAATGTTGATTATATTAATAAAGATATACAGTATATTTATGGATATTATTTAATATTTAATGATATGATAATGTTAATGTTATGTTAATGATAACAGCCATTGAATCAATTGAATTTGATGGTTCACTCTTAAAAATAAAGGTTGTTCATTGGCATCGATGGTTCCATGAAGAGCCTTTAACATGCGTGGAACCACTAAAGGTTCTTTATAGTGGAAAAATGTTTTTAGAACCATGAAAAAGGTTCTGTTAGAATTTTTTTCAGTGAATGGTTCTTTGGGGAACTAAAATGGCTCTTCTATGGCATCGCTGTGAAAACTCCTTTTGGAGCCTTTATTTTTAAGAGTGTATGTGCAAAAAACTTACATTTGTTAAAATATCTTCATTTGTGTTCCACAACAGAAGTCTTGCAGGTTCGAACGACACAATGGTGAGTAGACATGATGATTCTGGGGTGAATCTTTGGAAAACTCATAATGCAATCGAGTCTGTTCTGACCCAAAAGATATGCATAACCATATGTCTTGTTTATAAATAAATAAATAAATAAATAAAAAGCATAGTTTTTAGTAAGGAAACAAAACAAATTTTAATTTAAAAAACAAATAACACATTTTAAGACACTCCAAATACACACTATTTATTTTATTTTATTTTATTATTTTGTTTTATTTTATTTATTTTTGCTTTTTCAATTTTATTTAGCAGATACTATGTTTTTTGTTGTTGTTGTTGTTGTTTTTAATACATATAACCATAAAAAAAGTTTTATCTCTAGGTCATTTTAGACCTAAATATCATTAAGCATAAAAAAAAAAAAATGTTTTTTAAACAAATTTTTATTAGTGTTTATTAGTGTAAAAAATTTATTAGCATAAAAATGTTTTGGTAAATACTGTATATTTAGCCTTTTCCCAATTTCTCACATGGTTTTGTTAATAAACATGAATATTGTCCCTCTATTAATAAACCACTGCATCATCAACTTATATTAGGTAAAATTAATTTATTCTTTTTTTCTTCAAATTAATGTTTATATATATATATATATATATATATATATATATATCGTTTTTTTTTTTTTGATGACACTTAATTTGCATCAATTAATTTTTTTTTCGAATGAATGCTTGTTTATAAATTCCGTATAATTATATATTTAAATAAAACAAAATCAGATGAAAGTTGATTTATATCAACTTTTTTTTTCTAAAATTAATAGTTATGTTCTTCATAAATTCCATACAATTTTATATATTTCAATGTAGAAAAAAAAATTCAGATGAAAGTTAATTTATATAAAGTAATTTTTTATTATCGTTTTTCGAATAATGTTTGTGTTGTTTATTCCATACAGTTATATACAATTATATTTTAAATAGATTTTTCATATATAAATATATACCATTTTTTTGTCATTTTTCAGTAATAACATTCAAAATGTACATTTTTTGCACATTCACTCATTTTTTCGAATGAATGTTTGTTGTTTATAAATTCCAATTAAAAAAATTCAGATGAAAGTTGATTTATTTCAACTAAAATGTTTTTTTTTTTTGTTTTTTATGTTTGTGTTGTTTATAAATTGTACAATGCTATATTTAAATTTTGGGAAAAAATCAGACTAAAGTTAATTTATACCAAGTGTGTATATATATATATATATATATATATATATATATATACATACATATAGCAATTTTGAATAAGAAAAGTGGTAAATGCAGTAACGACATGGTGACATTCAAAATGTTATTTTTATTTTTTGTTTTTTTTGCACATTCACTCATTTTTTCGAATGAATGTTTGCTTATAAATTCCATACAATGATTTATTTAAATTAAAAAAAATTCAGATGAAAGTTGATTTACATCATTTTTTTTTTCGAATTAATGTTAATGTTGTTTATTTCATACAATGATATATTTAAATACATTTTCATGTATAAATATATAGCATTATGTAATTTTTCATTTTTTTTTTTTTAAGTGGTAAATGCATAATAACATGGTAACATTCAAAACGTTAATTTTTTGCACCTTCACTCATTAATGAAGATGATTTTAGTTGAAAAATATTAAGTTATGACTGTTTTATAAAATAACGACCTGGATTTTGACTGCATTATAAGGGTTAGCAGCAGTTCTATGAATTTATTTCATTATAATTCTAATTCCTTACATTCAAAACCGAATTGGGACCTGAATTCCAATTCAGTGATGCATTAACCATTGTCAGTCCAGTTCTGAATGCTGCACAACCTGGTCATAGGTGTGTCTCACTATAACGTACCGTAATACGACCATCACTTTTCTACATTGTCCATCTGACCCAGTGTCTTGCCATTTCTCAAGTTCCCCTTGTTTCTCGTGTAAATCTGTCGCTGAGCTTTAATGCAGTCAGTCGGTGATTCTCATTCGACACGAACCCGATAGAGCTGAAGTGAGCAAGACTGGAAGCTGAAGGAGAGAGAGAGAGAGAGAGAAAGAGAGAGAGACACACACATCAAGATGCTGGAATTGATCAGAGGATCGAGATTATCGTGTGCGGGATTAAATGCGTGATTTCCACCCATGCAAGGACGTTTTTTTCCATCCTTTTGGGAATCGGTGAATATTCGCTGTGTTTTATGGAGGTTTTGCGCGCTGGCGTCAGTGTCCGCATCTTTTACTCATTCGGACGGTTTTTATTCCCGTTCTCTCGGATTTAACGTTTTTTTCCCAGCTTTTTTGCTAGTCTAAAGGTAAGCAGCTGTGTCTAATAATGCGTTTTCTTATATACCCGCAGGTTGCGTGTGTCTGTATGAACATGCTTTTTTTTTCCTCTCAGATTTTGCTCGACTTTCTATTCATCATATATCCGCGTAACGATCCTTTGAGTCACGAAAACAGCCGAATCTAGCGATGCAGTCGAAAATATGCCCATGTTTCTGTCATTTCTTTGTTTTTAGCGTATAAAGAAGTGTCAGGGCACTGAAGGGGTTTATTCAGGCTGCTAGTCGCAGGACAGTAACGCAGTAACCGGGTGAAGCAGGTAAGATCTATGAGGGATTTAATAACCTACTTTACACATGCACATCGATTGCAATGTTTCAGAGAAACAAAACCTTAGATATTAGGCTTTTGGACTCGTTTCATTCACTGAGATTTAGACGGTGCTCGAGAACCCCAATAATAGCTGGTGTCATTGGTGACTTATTAGGAACGGCCTGTGCTTTAATGCAAAGACCCACTTCTATCAACCCTCTGATGCATGAATGATCAAATCACATTCTGATGCATTACAATTCAAAATAAGAACAGAATGATTGCTATTTTGGCTTTAAAATGATGTTTTGGAGAGAGTTGCACATCTATCCTGCAATAGACATTTATATTCCAGAGGTCCTTGGTGCATCACCACTTTTTTCATCCATGTTTTAGCCATGCATTTATGCAAACGAGTGGTTTAGATGATTTTAGTTGCTTTTGAATATTTGAGCGTTGTAGTAGACATTTGCATCATAGAGTTAAAATATACAGTTGATCATATACAGTGTGTTGGGTTGCTTGCATTGCCATTAATATTAGTATCTCAGTGTTCTGTTTTATCAAGATAAGAATATAATTCAATTTTCTTCCTTTTAAAATATTTTTTTTGAAAGAGTTGCACGTCTATTACAACATGGTTATTGGTGCATCACCACTTTTCAACCATGCTTTTATTTGTAATTATGGGTATAGATGATTGAAATGGCTTTTGAAAACCTGACCATTGTAGTGAACCTTTGCAAAAAGGGGTTAAAATTAATAGTTGATCACATAAACTTGTTTTGGTTTGCTTTCATTGCTATTTATGTTAGTATCTTAATCTTTTTCCCTTTCAAATTGATGTTTTTGAGAGAATTACATCCTGAATTTGAAAAAAATTTCACGTATTTCTAGAGGTCTTTAGTGCATCACGACTTTTTTCATCCATGTTTTAGCCATGCATTTATGCAAAAGAGTGGTTTAGATGATTATAGTTGCTTTTGAATATTTGATCATCGTAGTAGACATTTGCATCAAGGGGTTAAAATATACGGTTGATCATGTACAGTGTGTTGGGTTGCTTGCATTTTCATTAATATTAGTGTCTCCATGTTCTGTTTTATCAAGATAAGAATATAATTCCATTTTTTTCCTTTTAAAGTAATCTATTACAACATGGTTATGGGTGCATCACCACTTTTCAGTCATGCTTTTATATGTAATTATGGGTATAGATTATTGAAATGGCTTTTGAAGACCTGACCATTGTAGTGGACCTTTGCAACAAAGGGTTAAAATAAATAGTTGATCATATAAACAGGTTTTGGTTTGCTTTCATTGCTATTTATGTTAGTATCTTAATCTTTTTCCCTTTCAAAATGATGTTTTTGAGAGAATTACATCCTGAATTAGAAAATAATGTCACGTATTCCAGAGGTCTTTGGTGCATCACCACTTTTTTCATCCATGCTTTGGCCATGCATTTATGCAAAAGAGTGGTTTAGATGATTATAGTGGCTTTAATATATTACAAATATATGGTTGATTACATACAATATGTTGGGTTGCTTGCATAATATAAATATTCCCATTTTTCCCTTTCAAAATGATGTTTTTGAGAACGTTGCACATCTATTTCAACGTGCAACTGAAAATAATGTTAAATGTTCAAAAGTTTTTTGGTGTATTACCACTTTTCACCCATGTTTTTTATCATGTATAGCCATATGTAATTATGGGTTTAGGTGATTAAAATGGCTTTTGAAGACCTGACCATTGTAGTGGACCTTTGCAACAAATATCTTAACAAGTATCTTAAAATTTTCCTTTTTGAAAAATTATGTTTTTGAGAGAATTACGTCCTGCATTTGAAAAAAATGTCACCTATTCCAGAGGTCTTTGGTGCATCACCACTTTTTTTATCCATGTTTTGGCCATGCATTTATGCAAAAGAGTGGTTTAGATGATTTGAGTGGCTTTTGAAGATCTGACCTTTGTAAAAGACACGTGCATCAAATGATCAGAATATATGGTTGATCATATACAGTGTGTTGGGTTTCTTGCATTGCTTGCATGTTAGTATCTCAATGTTCTGTTTTATCAAGATGAGAATATAAACAATTCCCATTTTTCCCTTTAAAAATGATGTTTTTGAGAGAGTTGCACATCTATTACAACATGCAACTGAAAATAATGTTAAATATTTCAGAGGTTCTTTGTGCATCACCACTTTTCAGCCATGCTTTTATAGTGCATAGCCATATGTAATTTTGGTTTTAGATTATTAAAATGGCTTTTGAAGACCTGACCATTGTACTATGCCTTTGCAACAAAGGGTTAAAATAAATAGTTGATCATATAAACAGGTTTTGGTTTGTTGGCATTGCTATTGATGTTAGTAGCTTAATCTTTTTCCCTTTCAAAATGATGTTTTTGAGAAAATTACATCCTGAATTTGAAAATAATGTCACGTATTCTGGAGGTTCTTGGTGCATCACCACTTTTTCATCCATGTTTTGGCCATGCATTTTTGCAAAAGAGTGGTTTAAATGATTACAGTGGCTTTTGAAGATCTGACCATTGTAATAGAGACTTGCATCAAATTATCAAAATATTTGGTTGATCATATACAGTATGTTTGGTTTCATTGCCATTAATCTTAGTATCTCAATTTTGTTTTATCAGGATAAGAATATAAATATTGCCATTTTTGCCTTTCAAAACAATGTTTTTGAGAGAGTTGCACATCTATTACAACATGCAACTGAAAATAATGTTAAATATTCCAGAGGTTCTTTGTGCATCACCACTTTTCAGCCATGTTTTTACAAATAAAAACACACTATAAAGAGTATAGTCATATGCAATTATGGGTTTCGATGATTAAAAATGGCTTTTAAAGACCTGTCCATTGTAGTGGACCTTTGCAACAAAGGGTTAAAACAAATAGTTGATCCTATTGGTTTCTATTTTCATTTCAAAATGATGTTTTTGAGAGAATTACATCCTGAATTTGAACATAATATCACATATTCTGGAGGTTCTTGGTGCATCTTGGTGGTTATCATTGATTAAATAAGGCTAGATTAGATTCATTCTTTCTGTCTTTTGATATTCTCAACATTAAATCTCTAAACCACCAGGTGGTACTACAGTATGCGCGTCTACATGGTGCACAAACGGAAATGCAATGTGAAAGAAAACTAAATCACCTTTAAAATAGGTGAGGCACATTAGTTTGATTGCAAATCAAGAGCGTTTGTCAGCGGCAAATGAGATGTGATGATTTGCATTGCAACGTGAGCTTGTGAATTACAGGTGCTTCATTATTAAGTGTGTCAAGAGGAACAGACGCGTCCAACATGGACGGAAAGCTTCAGCAGACAGGAGTAGAGTTGAAAGGCCACCCACAGGGATAAGCAGCCACTTCAGATAGTTTCTAAAAGTGTCACAAAAGAACAGCCGCAAGCATTACCTCAGGTTTAAAAGGATTGTTCAACCAAAAAAAATGAGAATTTTGTCATTTTTGACATCACATCATCATGTCTCCACACAGTATTTTTCCATAGTGACCATGCACGTCTGACAAGTTTTAAACAAACGAAATAGCCTTTAAATAAAATAGGTTTTATTTTCCTGTTTAACCCTGAAAAATCATTTTTTACAAAGATTATTAGAACATGTTTTGCAAAAAGTGTTCAGTCTTTCTACGTCAAGATTTCAGGTTTATTTCAGTGTGTTACCTGCCGTTTCTTTGCAACTAGTTTTTTACCATCTTGTTTTACTATTTTACTAGCAATTTTAAAGTAAAAGTTGCTTTAAAGCAGGGTTATTACAGGTAACTGGAATTAAAATTAAATCCATTTATTTATAATACAAGTATTTGATACTTTAAATAAAATTAAACATTAACCAAAATAAAATAAAAAGCTTTTAAAAAATATTTTTTAGATTTTTTTTAATTAAAAAAAAAAAAAAAAAAAAATCAGCTAGTTGTGAGGAATGCTTCTTATTTTGACTAATTTTAATGCACTAAAATAGCTACAACTGACATATAAATTAATATATAGACATATTAAAAAAAAAAAAAAAAAGAAAAACCTAAAAATGACAAAAATACAACAAAATTCCTAAAAGTTGTTCAACTTAAATAAAAATAAACTAAAAAATTAAATAAAAATATAGCATCTAAATGAAACTACAGTAACAGTTTCTAAATAAATCCTACACTATTTTTTTAGTGTATGACTACTACAGTAGTCGATGTGAAGAATAGCAGCCTAATGAGAATGAGATTTGAGAGCTTTATTGTATGGATAATTTCTTTTTTTTGTGCGCCACAGAAAAATATAACAATGTGAAATGACATGAGGGTGAGTACAAACTGACAGAATGTTTGTTTCTGGATAAATAGTTCTATTCTTTCAAACACACATTGTATTCTAAGCTTCATAAAGCAAGTTTTACAGCAGTTTTTAAAGATTTTTTCACACCTATTTCCTGTGTATTTTCATTATATGATGTTTAAGCAAATGCATAATACTCTGTTGCATGCATTTCTCGTAATACGATCATATATGCACACAACCACTTATTGGAAACATGTAATAACATTCAAACCTCTCCAGACCTCTTGGATATTTCCGCAGGCAATATGATGTAGTTATGCTCATTTATTTCAAAGGGCTCGGGGTTTGGCTGGTTGTGTTCATTAGAGATCCCCTGCTGGTTGATGCTGTAACTACACCTGTGCTACATGGCATTTATGGCTCAGGTGATTGACTCTGTGCTCATTGCACCTGTGAGAAAAGATGGCAGTTTGCAGGTTGTGCACCAGCTTTGGCTAGAAATAACTCATTGTGAGTGCAGAATGCATAGAGAAAATCCTTATCCCTAATTCACTCAGTTCATCCAAGATTAGGATGAGTTTGTTTCTTCATCAGATTTAGAGAAATGTCATTGCATCACTGTCTCACCAATAGATCTGAATGGGTGCCGTCAGAATGAGAGTCCAAACGGCTGATAAAAACATCACAATAATCCACAAGTAATCCACACCACTCCAGTCCATCAGTTAATCTTGAGAAGACAAAAGCTGAAACAAATCCATCATTAAGACATTCTGATCTTCAAACCATACTAAAATGCAGGTCCATAATCAATAGTATAAAATTCTTCATAGAGACTGTGAATAGAATTTTAACTTCAGGAAATGGTTTCCTAAATCAAAATAAAGCTTAAATAAAATAAAATCTAAATATTATATGATGAACTTAAACTTATAGAGACTTATATGAAAAATTAGAAATGCTGACTGAAATAATTGTTTAATTTGAAGCACTAAAATGACTAAAACTAGAACAAAAATAAATTAAATATTATGAAATAAAAAATACAATTATTAATTAAAAAACACAAAAATATTGAACTTAAATTTCTAAAACAGTTTTTCAAGTTTTTTAAACGAAAAAATAAAATTAGAAATGTTGTCTTGCCAACTAAATAATTTTAAATTAAAGTGAATTACCAAAACTAAAATGGAAATAAAAAATAAGAAAACATAAAAAAGCACATTAGAAAATTACTAAAATTGAAAATATAAAAATAAAAAATGAAAATATAAAAATAAAGGCTAATTCAAAATAGTGAAAAAGTGGTCTGGTCTGAATCAGGAGAGAAATCTGCACAGATAACGCACCGTTTACAAGCCAAAACAGCTCTAAACAAATATGTGGCTGGATTTTGAGGTGAGAGACAACAGCAGATGCATTATTTTATGCATTATGGACTCGTATTTTAGTTAAAAATGTCTTAGTGATGGATTTGTTTCAGCTTTTGTCTTCTCAAGATGTTAACTGATGGACTGGAGTGGTGTGAATTACTTGTGGATCATTGTGAAGTTTTTTATCAGCTATTTGGACTCTCATTCTGACGGCACCCATTCGCTGCAGAGGATCCGTTGGTGAGACAGTGATGGAATGACACATTTCTACAAATCTGATGAAGAAACAAACTCATCTACATTTTGGACGGCCTGAGGGTGAGCACATTTTCATTTTTGGCTAAACTATTGCTTTAATCACAAATTACTGGGAAAAGTCATGAAAATTGATGTTGTTCTTACATTCAAATCCCAAATTTATCTCTGCATCTCAGTTTACATTTATGCATTTATCCAAAGTGACTTTCAAGCTATACATTCGCTGGGAATCAAACCCATGACCTTGCTGTTGCGAGCGCCATAATCTACAGGAATGCATGAACCAAACAACCTGATTGAATATTTTCTAGTTAAAGCTGAACAGGTTTGTTTTAGCACAAGCGCTGGTTTTAACTGTGACTGTAAATAAGTAGCTTTGTTGGTTTTGTAGGGATTGAGCCAGTTGAGAAAGAACGACGTGAAAACAGCGACACGTCCAAACCTGCCAAGAACAGTGTGGTTGTGATTGTCAAGGTTTTGTGTGAAAACTAATTAAAAGTTTGGTGTTTGTTGTGCCTGAATCCTAGAATATTATATTCCTGAAAATTCAATTTCCACACAGCTTGATGCTTTCTGACACCAGCCAACAGAGACACGATTTATAGCACCTTTAATTCTGCCTTGATTTGATTCATTTAAGCTCAGTAGTAGTTTATGTAATGCTCTTGTTTACGTAATGCACAACTAACTCAAACTTAATTCAATTTATAACAAATTAAAAGTTAATGTTCTTATTTAGCTTGCTCTGCAAAAACAAGTTTACATTGTGAACACTTTAAACTTTTGTTTTTGGTCTTGTTGTCTTGTACAAATGTCTAAACATTCTTAAAGCGAGAAGTTAATTTAATATTAAGGCTTGTTGTCAGAAAATCTATCTGAAATATAAGTGTATTTTTTCATTTTCATTTCACTTATTACTTATTTATGCTTAACATCTTTATAATCAAGATAGATTCTCTGAAAAAGCAGAAATACAAATGCACAACTTAAACCTTGTGTAATTTATAACAAATTAATAGTTTTTGCTTCAGCTTATTCAAGCTGCAAAATGTCACTATTTGTTTTTACTTCCCTTTTCTTGTCCTGTACAAATATCTAAACATACTTAAAACAAGAAGCAAATTTGATATTTTTGGCTTGTTGTCAGAGAATCTGGAATATAAGTTTATTTTGTCTTTGCATTTTATTTTAATTTAGTTTTATTTCACTTGTTTTCTCTTTTTTATGCTTAATGTCTTTACATACGACATAGATTTACTGAAAAAATCAGCAATTCAAATGCACGACTCGCGCTTTATGTAATCTATGTAAAAAATAGAAGTTACTCATTTTACTTCAGCTTGTTTACACTAAAAATATACAATTTATTCATATTTATTTTTACAAATATTGCAATATCCTAAAGTAAGAAGCAAATTTAATATTTTGACTTTGGTTTATTTTTAATTAGGTTTATTTCAGCTTGTTTATGCTTAATATTTGGAATATAAGTTTATTTTGCCTTTGCATTTTATTTATATTTAGGTTTATTTCACGTGTTTTATCTTGTTTATGCTTAATGTCTTTATATACAACATAGATTTACTGGAAAAAAAAAAAAATTAAATGCACAACTCACACTTTATGTAATTTGTAAAAAAAAAAAAAAATAAATAAATTATTCTTATTTTGCTTCAGCTTTGCACTGCAAAAAGACACAATTTATTCTTATTTATTCTTACAAATATTGCAACATCCTTAAAGTAAGAAGCAAATATGATATTGTGACTTTGCATTTTTTAAACTTAGGTTTATTTCAGCTTGTTTATGCTTAATATCTGGAAAATAAGTTTATTTTGCCTTTGCATTTTATTTTCTTTTAGGTTTATTTTACATGTTTTCTCTTAATGTCTTTATATACAACATAGATTTACTGAAAAAACAAAACAAAAACAATTCAATTCAACAATTCAAATGCACAGCTCACACTTTATTTTTATTTTTTTTAAATAGAAGTTACTATATTGTCTTTTAACTTGCTTACACTGCAACAGGGCAATTTTTTCTTATTTATTCTTACAAATATTGCAACATCCCAAAAGTATGAAGCAAATTTAATATTTTGACTTAAATTAGGTTTATTTCAACTTGTTTATGCTTAATATCTGGAATATAAGTTTATTTTCCTTTTGCATTTTATTTTAATTTAATTTAATTTCACTTGTTATCTCTTGTTTATGCCTAATGTCTTTATATATGACATAGATTTACTGTAAAAATCAGCAATTCAAATGCACGACTCACTTTATGTAATTTGTAAAAAAAAAAAAAAAAAAGTTACTTGAAAATTTGCTTCAGCTAGTTTACACTGCAAAAAAAAAACAGAATTTATTATATGTTGTTTTTTTTACTATTTATTATTATTATTTATTTTTATTTTATTTTGACTGCATTTTTTAAAATGAGGTTTATTTCACGTGTTTTCTCGTGTTTATGCTTAATGTCTTTATATACAACATAGATTTACTGAAAAAAAATTTTTGCATTTGTTTGTATTTTTATTTTTTTATTTTTTTGTAGAGTTTCTGAAAACAAGCTTTAATATTTCATTCTGTTTTGTTTGTAGATAAATCTTTCATGCTATGTAAGGATGTTTAGACATTTAAAGTGTAAAACAAGACGAGGATCCTCATGAATAATATATTTTTGTGGTGAATGGCCGTGTTGCTCAACATTACGTAAGTGGACACCCACAGATGAGATGTGCTAAGCGCTGCAGATGTCTGGCTGACAGCTTTGTTAATGGCTTTGAGCGTTCAGATGACTGCTGAATGAATGTGCCAGATTTATACGGCCCGCGTTATTAGAGAGCCTGGACTTTTCTCCCTGCCAGCGAAGCCACTGAACATTTCATTCATTTTAATGGATGGAAAACACAAAGCCGAGTGTGTTTTTCACAGCCGCTCCGTCGGCACAAAAACGCCATTAGAATCGCAGTATTATGGTTTGGCGTTGCAGTTAGACATTGCGATGTTTTAGGAGTGACGAATGCATTGAAATGCAGGGGTGAATCCGCTAAACGATGCTTTTGGGTCGCACATGAGAGATTACCAGGGGCTTTTTGAGATATTATAGCAATCGTATTTGTGTTTTCATTCCGACAGGATGCTAACAGTTTAACCTGGTTGGTGTTTTTAACTAAAAGAGATGATATTTATTAACCAGAGACAGCATTTTTAGTGAGTCTGTACAGTTTAAAGACATTTTGATCAGACAAAGATGAGATGACAGTAAATAAGAGTAAATAAACGTAATCTTGTGTCTCTTCTGCTCACCAAGGTTGCATTTATTTGATCGAAAATACTGTAAAAAATCTGAAATAATATTAGAACTTAACATAACTGCTTTGTATGTGAATCTATGTTAAAATGTCATTTATTTCTGTGATCAAAGCTGAATTTTCAGGATCATTACTCCAGTCTTCAGTATCACGTGATCCTTCCTCAGAAATCATTCTAATATGCTGATTTGATGCTCAGCAAAATTTCTGATTATTATCAATGTTGAAAACAGTCAATATTTTTGTGGAAACTGTGGTACATTTTATTTTTCACGATTTGCAGATGAATAGAAAGTTAAAAAATAACAGCATTTATTTTAAATATAAATACTTTGGAACCTTATAATTGATCAGTTTGATCATTTCAATGCATGCTTTCTGAATAAAACTATTCGTTTCTTTCAATAAATGGTAGTGTATGTCTGTGTATATTTGTGAATTTGCTCTGAACTTGAAAAGATTGTGTTTTTCAGTCAGAGGAACCATCATTTTATCATTTGAAATTTTAATAGTCATTATACAAGGAAAGATAATGAAACTTAAAGGCGAAATAAAAACATTAAAATGATTGCAATATTTACTTACCGATTCTAACTGGTCTAAGATCAGTATGTTAATATTGCAGTGATTTTAATGTTTTATAATTGTTGTAAAGCTTTAATGCTTTGGAGCACAGATTCAGTTTTATTTGTTTATTTATTTATTTATTTTTAAAGATAGATGCTACATTATTGTACATTTAAGTGACAATTTATAGAATTTATTATCTCACAGTCTGGACTTTTTTCTTGCAAGTTTATATTTCACAATTCAGACTTTTTTGAAAATAAGAATTTTGAGACAAACTTTCAACTGTGAGGAAAAAATGTTGCAAGTATGTTTTTTAATTTTTTTTTATTCAGTGGTGGAAAAAAGGTAAGAATTGCAAGATGTAAACTTTTGAAAAAGACAGAATTCTAAGTTTATATCTCACAGTTCAGTTTCTTTTCTTTATGCTGCATATATTATATATACAGTATGTATACAGGTGCATCTCAATCAAATTAGAATATCGTGAAAAAGTTTATTTTTAGTTTGTAACTTATTTAAAAAACTGAAACTATTTAAAGAGAAAGATGAGAAACAGTCGATCCAACAATGTACTTACTGTACTTACTAACGTACTATTTTTTTTATTTATTTAATAGTGCTGTCAAACAATTGCTGTCAAAATATTATTTTTTGTTTACATAATATACACTACCGTTCAAAAGTTTGGGGTCATGAAGACTTGAAATAGTCTTTAAAGAAGTCTCTTATGCTCATCAAGGCTGCATTTATTTGATTAAAAATATAGAAAAAAAACAGTAATATTGCAAAATGT